>JACEII010000029.1:3234900-3249235 GCA_014332785.1 Antheraea mylitta | reverse complement strand
CCGGGTTTTACCTTTTTGTGATCCGGGACTGCCTCTGGTATTAATAATAGACGCGAGCAGTATAGTTGGATCGGTGCAGTGAGATCACACCTAATGCCCGACGGGTTCCGGAATCCAATACTCAACGCCACAGAAAAAGGTTATTCGCATTTAAATACAGATATTGGAAGAGATAGAGTTATAAAAATACGAATAACCTTTTTCTGTGGCGTTGAGTACTCTGATGACATATACTAACGTTCGAACCCATCGGGCATTAGGTGTGATCTCACGGCGCCTATCCCTTATACTACTCGCGTTGGTTATTAATACCAGCGGCAATTCCGGATCGTAAAAAACAAAAACATCCTTAAATGTTAATAAGTATTCTTTATTGTATTGAAAGCTTTATTACATTCTTTTGAACGAATATATTCATAGCGTAGCCAAGGCCAATATGGCGGCACCCATGGTTAAATTCAAAATGATTTATATAAATATTGTGTTCAGTTTTTAACGTACTTCTGTTATCTGAATGATTTTTATTGATGTGAAACGTCTATAGGCGGATTGTAAACCTGATTGTTGGCGTGCCGACGCACAACACCAACTTTGCACTATTAAGGAAATACTCAAAAACGTTCTTTTTTTCGAAATGAAAACGCTGTTGACCTGAGAGGTCTTTACAGCTTCACCGAACTATGTCAAAAACATTTGCAACCTTATGTATATAACAATATAAGATTCAAATTGTTTTGTCGGCCACTCGTTCTGCTAGTATTACGCGGCACATGCCGACGACCTGGCGCCTTACAAATGCCCCCAAACACACCACACCTGCGCCTAGTTACATTTCTGTATTTTGTCTTCAATAAAAGTGAATATTCATGTAATAAAATAAATAAACAGTCATTATTTTATGGAACAAATTTGTAATTCTTCTTTCATTATGCCATAGCTGATCTTTTTTCTCGGATTGATTACGCTATTGATCTAACAAGGTCTTAATAGCTTCAGTAACCGGTGCCCCGTGGTACATCCGGAGAGTCGATCTCCATAGAGACCTAGAGATCCCTTCTATCTGGGCGTACGTAAAATCACTTACGATTAGCTATTTTGAAAAAGCCACGAATCATCCCAGTCCGTTAGTGGTATCCGCCGCAAACTATGAACCCGTACCTAACGCTGCGCGTTATAAAAGACGTCCGCGACACATTTTCACCGACCCTCCTGATTCAATCACGTCAGCGAACGATCAGTGCCAGCCTGTCCCTCGAAACAGAGCGTGTTCACGCCCACGCCCGCGTAACCACAGATCACACCGCCGTGGTCTGGGGGTTAATTTCGCTCCCGCACACCCGATTAGGCCTCCCACGGCAACGGCTCAAGCCTAGGTTCGATCCCTCGGTAGGGAGCCCTTGAGTGCGTTGCTTGCGCGAAACGGTGACACACAAATATACATCACCGCTACAACACTACACAATCACCCCCACACACGTGCACGCCTACACGCTTACACATGAAAGTGGAGGGGTTTACTTTTTTTTCCCTTATCGAACTGAAAAACTCTCAATTTTCCGATAATAAATATATGGAAGAGTTGTTGAGGTGTGTATGCTTGGTACACATATACGGTTCAAGAACGATTAATTATATGAATAATTAGCTAGGTTAGCTAAGATAGGTCGCGATTTTGCATGCAACAGGCAACAGCCAAGCCGAGGTGTGCCGTGCACCCTTGAGCTGGTTGCCATAATAAAATCGGCTGAGTGCCTTAAACGCTCGCCTTAGTAGTCCGGTGAAGCTGTTAAGACCTTGATGGGTCAATAGCGTAGTCATTTCGAGGAAAAAAAAAAACTTAATAGCTTCACCAGACTACAGAACCAAAGCTGATCCCTATCGTAATTTGTTCTTTTATGCGTATAACTTATACAAAACGATTTCGGTGTTTCACATCTGCCAGGCGTCCCGTAACGGATCATTTTTTAAGTATTCCGTACTTTAATACACAGACTGAATTTAAAATGTATTGCACGTATCAGGCAACAGCCCACGCCGAGGTGTGACCATTGAGCTAGTTGTCAAATTAAGTCGGCTGAGTGCCGCAAGCGCTCGAACTTAGAAGTCTGGTGAAGCTGTTAAGACCTTGCTAGGTAAATAGCGTAGTCAGATCGAGAAAAAAAAATGTATAGTTGAATATCTTGTTTGAATACTAGGGTATTAAAATTATTTAAACGATTAATTTTCTCTCTTGATTAGGCATGGTAAGAAAATTCCTCTCGGTGTCGCCATGACCACCGACAACTTGGATCTTGGTCCCTGTGCCTATTTAAAATAGTAATAACAATACTAATCATATTGTTACTATTGCATATATACTATATATAATATATATACATTTGATTACTCATCTGTGTATGTATTTTCCTGCTTAAATATACTTATATTTAAACAAATAATACTATTTCAGTTATTTTTTACAAGATCTAATATTTTGCAAAGCTACGACATATTTCGATATAACACGCAGCGGAAGCTCTCAGAACAAAAAACACCCCGATTTTGAAACATTCTTCATTGTTGCTCTACTGGCCTTAATGTGATGATATATATTCTATAACCTTCCTCGATAGACGACTTCTGACACTTAAAGAATTTTTCAAATCGGACAAGTAGTACCAGACATTAACCCCTACAAATTCTTTATAATATTTACCTCTAAAGTTTACCTCTTTATAATAGTACTAGCCTCTGCCCGTGACTTTGTTGGGTTAGGTACTTTGAGCTAACGATAACACGCAGCGGAAGCTCTCAATAGGAAAAAAACGATTTTGAAACACTCTTCATTGGTGAGGGAATGAATGAGCCAACTAAACACTAAGATTTTTTCAAACCGAACCAGTAGTTCCTGAGATTAACGCGTTCAACCAAGCAAACCTTACAGTTTTATAACATTAATAAAGACTAGCTGTACCCGCAACTTCGTCCGCGTAGAATCTTATGTAAAAAACAGAGATTAATAAAGTAATCTGAATATATAAAGTCCAAAGTAGTTCGGTGAAGCTGTAAAGACCTTTCCAGGTCAACAGCGTTTTCATTTCGAAAAAAAAAAGTATTAAGTCCACTTTTCTCTCGTAATTACGTCACGTCGTCATTAAAATTACAATATCTCTTAATAGAGTAAACCGATTTTAATTTAAGAAACAAAGCTATTCCTGAAGGTATGCTTTATGGTTTTCTTCTTTTCTTGAGGTTTTATCGTGAACGCAATACTTTAGCAGTGGTGTGTGTTCAAACAAACAGACAGATAAACATTTCTAGAAAATATTGAAATATATTTTCTTACTTATTATAAAGCACCTTCAACAAATTTTTTTTCACAGAGATTTAAAAAGAGTTTTTGGCGTGATTTTAGTTAGTCATGTAGTGGATTTTGTATTTTATTCATAATCTTGTGTTATTTGACTCTATATTTTGTAAATTTGGTGGAGTTTTACGTAATATAGTTACTTTATTGTGTATAAGTGAATGAATGGAAAATAATATCACGACGCATGAAATTCTGAGATGCCACAAAAACTCCCTGGAAGGTTCTAACAAAGGATCCACCATCTTGTTAGAATATTGATTTATACGACGCTTAATATTGAAATGATCACACGACGCTTGTAGTATTATGGACTACGCGACAATGGCAGTAATAATCTGAAAGATTGATTGCCGAAAATAAAGTAAAAAAAAAAGATCTAAAAAGAACAGATACGTTAGATTTACATTCTTTTTATATGTATAGATAGGTAGACAGATAACACATAATACAAATCTTATTATGTAAACATAATAAGCACAATAATCTGCAAACAGATGGTTATTAACAAGTTATTTCGGATTTTTTGGCAGGATTTTAGTTTGTCATGTAGTGGATTTTATATTTTATTTATAATCTTGTGTTATTTGACTATATATTGTGTAAATTTGGTGCTGTTTACGTAATATAGTTAGTTTATTGTGCATAAGTGAAGTGAACAGAAAATAATACCATGGAGCATGAAATTGTGAGATGCCACAAAACTCCCTGGAAGGTCTAGAACAAGGGATCCACCATCTTGTTAGAATATTGATTCACACGATGCTTATTGAAATGATCGCACGACGCTTGTGATATTATTGACTACGTGACAATGGCAGTATTAATCCTAAAGATTAACTGCCAAAAATAAAGTTAAAAAAATAAAAAAATAAGTTGTTTCATGGCCATCTTATACAGTTAAGTCTTACATTGTTTGAACATTATTTTTGGGTCATTGCATACAATTAATTTAATATATAACATATTTTCTATTTGTTCCAATTGTCAATTTTTACAGTAAACTACAATAAAATTTTCAGAGAATAATAAAACAATAAACATCATAAACATTTTCAGTGTCATTAGTATTTTTAAATGTGAGAGTATTAGTCTCTCTTATATCATAAAAATTGTACATAAATAGCAATGATTATAATAATTAGTTTATTCTGGAATTCTTCAAGTAACTAAATTCTATTTGTGAACAGCATCATTAGGTACATGCTTACTTTTTTATGTCTTTTCCAAATGCATACTACATTATCCGTACAGGTTCAATCAGATCATATAAATCGGTTTTGCATTTACATGTATCATCGTTACGACTACACAAAGTTTTTATAATTAAGTAGCTGTTACCCGCGGCTTCGCACGCGTTTTTTTAAAATATATTAAATAAATTTAAAATTGTGATCTCACATCTAGTGTAAATTACAATAATACTCTTTCAAAAATACTTGTAAGTATCACACGCACATCATCTACTGTAGCCGGTAACGTGTACATTATATATGTGAATACTAATAGTGTATCGAATGGGATGGGATTTATCATCAGCCACATAGCTGGAACTTTAAACTGTTATATATCACCCTCAGTGCTCACTTACACTATATAAGAAAGTAATGAAAATATTAAGCTAAACATTATCGAACAATATGTGTTAAACCTTTTTTTGTATAGATATAATATGTCCATAGTGTCGATATAATTAAGTTATTATCATACCTTGCTATAATTTAAATCACATATAAACATATGACTTTCAATTATAACAGCGATACCCTTGGTGTTGCAGATGTTCATAGGCGATGGTAACCACTTATCAGGTTAGCCGTCAGCCTGTTTGCTGCCTTTTGGCATAAAAAAATATATATGTATTTATTCTTGAAGTCTAGTACAGCGCACGTCACACGAAGACGAATGCACGGATAACAGTTTATCACTACATAGTGTAAAACAAAGTCTTATTCCACGTCTGTCTATATGTATGTTCGCGATAAAATAAAAAACTACAGAACTCGTCTTCATGTCGTTTTCACCAATATATTAAATGATTCTTGGGCAAGGTATAGGTATAATTTGTCTTATTATCAGGGCGGGCAACGTCTGGTGAACCCGCTAGCTTAAAATAAAACAGCTAATTAGTTACATTTGCCCATAAAATTCCCGTTCAAATAGATCCAGCCCTTTCGGAGATTACCCGGAACAAATAAAAAAACAGACATATCGATAGAATTAAAAAAAATGTTGATATTTGTAGCATCACATATATTTCTAATATAAAAGACACTCACTTTACTTTTATTACATGTAATATATCACAAATCGAAAATTGGGAACAAAACTAACGTAGAAATAAAGTTTTTGAGGAGTTTTTGGCGGGATTTTAGTCTGTCATGTAGTGTATTTTATATTTTATTCATAATCTTGTGTTACTTGTCTCTATATTGTGTTAAATTGGTGACGTTTTATGTAATATTGTTCGTTTATTGTGCATAAGTGAAATGAAAGAAAAATAATACCACGAAGCATGAATTTTGTGGTCTTGAAAATTAAGAAGATAAAAATTTACGGAATATTATATAGAGTATTTGGCTCTTATACCTTTACATTATCTTGGACTTAGAAGAAAACTATCTATATTGACAACTTCAGAATTGGCAGTATGGATTAATTCCTTCGACTATCTTATTGGACGAATATTATTACTACTAAACATTTTGAATAGCAACACTAAATAAACTTTAAAAATGTTTCCGATATAAATGTACCACGTATAATTAAAAATTGGAAACAAAAGTAACGTAGAATAAACGTTTTGAATAGGAACACAAAATAAACCGTGAAAATATTTGCGATAGAATGTTATCGCGTTACCATGGCAACGCATATAATACTGACATTAACACGCAGTGGAAGCTTCCAAAATAGCCCGATTTTGAGACATTCTTCATTAGTGCTCAGCTCCTATTGGTTTTATCGTGATAATATGTATGTAGCCTATAGCCATCCTCGATAAATAAGCTATCTAACACTAAAAGAAACTTTCAAATCGGACCGGTAGTTCTCGAGATTAGCGCGTTCAACCAAACAAACAAACTCTTCAGCTTTATAATATTAGTATAGATGTAAGAAGGTATACGGTTCTAGGTCGACTGTAAAGTTAATATTTAATTATTCGTATTTCGAACTACAATTACGAAGACTGCAGTAATAAATACAGCCTGAAATGAATTTATAACACAGAAAATCTCTATATGTTTATCATTTTTTTCACCAATTAAATCTAAAAGATCAACAATTACAACTTCAAAAAAGAGTTGCAAATAGCTTATAGTACTGATAATAAATACAATCACAAAGCTTTTAACACCACTAATAAAGTTTATCTCCTGTCTGTGAGTCCTACTGCTTTTGAAAACCGTTAAATAGATTTTAACCAGAAACCAGATGTTGATACATATTACACACAATTTAACTACGACAATCATTCTATAAAATATAATGTATACAGCATTAACATAATATAACAATAACGGACACAGCATACCAATAAAGAAATTTGATATCCATATTACAAGAATATATATAATGTACTGAAATTTTTTCGTTGTAAACACTAACACAACTTTGTTGTATAGATTCTTCGTGAACACAAACATCCAGCAGAGGAAGACGAGGTCGATTTGTTGGTACACAGTGAACACTATGTAAATTGTAACAAGTGGCAGCCCTGATTTTATATAATAGACTATATATTCACTTATTGAATAAATTACTCCTGCGAGGGTCAACTGATTTATTATTTTCAGATCCCGTTTCCTTGTCTTGGGAATAAAAATCAAAACCAACGTTTGTATAATAAAACACAATGAAGAGACTGATATACCTAATAACCATGATATTCTGTGATAATCTATAACTTCGCCTGCGTTGGTTAGAGCCATGTCGGGACCTTCGACACGTATGATATACGATTTGAAACTAAAAGCGTTTAAGTTTTCGTATAACAATTTTAGTGAATTTTCCTATAATTGCCTTAGTTTTTCTTACATTATCATGTATAATTTGACTCATACTTATTGCTCACATATTGTCATTTAAAGTAAGAATTTTTAGTTACAATTCATTCGTCTTAAAGTTGTAAGAGTTATATATCTAATACCTTTAAACGAGCAATTATTGTGTATTTTTATATTGTTATATATTCAGGAGTTCGGAAACGGCGTCAGCTATTTCCGGGAAACTTAGTATGTAGCTGGTTTCGGGAATATAAATCGATTTAGCTAGATTTCATTCATAGAAAACTTTTTAACTGAGTTTTCAGGCAATGAAAAAATATAGCTAGACTCTAAAGGTAAATTTCGCCAGCGCTGTCAAAACAAAAATAGCTCAGATGAAAATCGGCTGCTTCGAAAATAACCCCAGTTCGAATCCGAGTGACAGCAAAAGAGATATCTCTTTTATTTATTTACTTTTTTGATTAAAAATGCTGATTTTGTGCGGCAAACCTAACAGTTTATTTTGATTAAAAATGTTTTTTTAAAGAACCGAGCTAGGCTCGGTCATCCAGGTACTACTATTTTATTTTGACACGTTTGTCATCAGTTGTCTTAATATCGATGAAAAAGAACAACATACAAAAAGAATGTAAATCTAACGTTTATATACTTTTTCGATTTTCGTTTAAAAATTGTTGCAAGCGTCTAAGAATAAGTGAGAAAATACATTTCAATCATTTTTAAAAACGTCAGTATTTCTTTGTTTGTATGAACACGTATCACTTCTAAAGTACTAGGTTCACAGTAAAACCTCACCAAGAAAATCATAAAGCACATCCTCGATAATAACTTAAGTCTTTTGTAATTTTAATAACGGTACTAGAGAAAAGTAGATAAGTAAATGGACTTAATACATTCGAATGATTTTATTAGGCACTGTTTTTAACACTAGGTTCCACGTGGACGGAGTCGCGGGCTCAGAAAGTAGAATATACAATAGACGAAGGAAAACTTATTAAAGTTACCATGAGTTTTTAACTACCATTTAACAATTAATATTTTGCCATATATTTATTAGTTTTACTCTAAACAAAAGCCAAAATTTCTGAAATAAAGCATCACTGTACAATATAAAATTAAACTCAATTAATTATAACAAAAAGATTTAAAAATTAATTATACGAGTTACTACTACTGATAAAAATAATGTCCGATGAAACTGTTAAGACCTTGCAATAGCGTAGTTCAGATCCAGAAAAAAAAAACTGTGGAGAGGATTTCATGATAAAGGATTGAACATTGAATTAACAAATCATATTATAGCTGATTCTGAAAACCAGCGAATAGTAATCAGGAATCGGCAAATTTGTTATCTACCAACATTTAATTTTTTAAGCTTCAAAAAATGGTATAGTTTTATTAAAAACTGAATCATTTATAGCAGCAGTACTTAGAATAAGTGACCGCATTATTTCATACATTTTAATGGTACCGTGGCAATGATTATTCATTTAAAATGTACCCATGACTTAATAGGAAAATCCAATTTTAATTCAAGACCTATTAGTTAGCAAATAACATTAAATTCTTATCTGTATCATATATTATGCAATAATCACAATTTCTTAATAATGTTTGGATGATATTTGGGGTGTAAGGGGTGTCGAATAACATCATAAGACTTGAGACACCCAAGCCAACCTCACCTGCGCGTGGTGCACCCTGCTGATCAACGAACGAGGCAATGGCGCAAGCGGGGTGGTAGAGTTTTACAGCCCGACTGGGTCGCAACCACCATGTATATGGCGAAAAAGCCCGTAATAGTGATTCGCTTCTACGGGTCGCGTTTCGGGATCAGCCTGTGCATATCCAGCTTATTACAGGCCGGCATGATAGTGGCGACCGGCGATGGACAGTGTGTCAATCGGTGGTCGCTATTATTTTTGGATTGTACTGCATACGGTAAGCATACCATCAGGCATAGTGCAGTCAATTTACCGTGCTACAATAAAAAAAAATATTAGCGATTTGTTCATAGCTTTGTTATGGTTATTTTGACTCATCTGTATTACATCATTGTTTATTTCATAAAATATGTTCCATTTTGTTCTTAATCATGCAAATTGTTTCAATCCCTTCTAAAATGTTATATTCTCTCTTAGTGGCTTACTAAACTAAATCTTTGACCAATACAGAAAAGTGATAATCTTGGATTTATACAGTGTTAATTGAATATACTTATTCTGTCCATAAATACTGTTACAATTAAAAATAAACAAAATATTACATTTGAATTTGGAATCTGTCATTTTTATATGATTCTTCTTTTGGCTCCGCAGAAGCATTTGCCAGTGTCAATGTTTTATTTCAATGGACGTTACAATACAATAATGTTACAAGCGTCGTGTGATTATTTCAATATTCTAACAAGATGGTGGCTCCCTTGTTAGAACCTTTCAGGTAGTTTTTGTAGGCATCTCATAATTTCATACTACGTGTTGTTATTTTCCATTCACTTCACTTATGCACAATACACTAACTATATTCAGTAAAACACCACCAAATTTACAAGATATAAAGTCAAATAACACAAGATTATGAATAAAATATAAAATCCACTACATGACAGCCTAAGATCCCGCCAAAAACTCCCTTTTTATATGATTATTCAGTGAGTTTTGTCATTCTGGCGCCAATACATTGTACAATATTTTGTGATATTAAAATGTAGTAGGGTGATAAAGAAAACCGTATCGCTGTGATTGCATTACACAAAGTAGGTATGGAGCCAAATGCAATATTTAAAACTCTTTATACGCTTGGTATTAGTAAAATGTTTGTGTGCCGGGCTATTAATAGGTACAATGAGACCTCCTGTTTGTGACAAAAAAGATCTGGCCGTCTGTGTAGTGTTCGTACGAAAAAGGTGTTCAAAGCAGTCTTGGAGGAGATAGGGATTTTGCTGCGCGACCGAACTGAAAAAAATGTGATAGTAAAACCGTATGAAAAAATCTGTGGAATAAAAACCGTTAAATTAGGGATGTCAAAAAATAATCGATTTTCTAAAAATCGATTATATTAATTACGCATATAAATCGATTTTCATAAATATCTATGCGACGGATGAATAAAAACTCAAAATAAGTTCATTATTATTTACAACTAGCAGTTACCCGCGGCTCCGCACGCGTTTTTTGAATGTATTAAATAGGTTTAAGATTGTTATTAGATGTGTAAATAACAATAATACTCTTTCAAAAATATTTGTAAGTATGACACGCACATCATCTACAGTAACAGGTAACATGTACATTATATATGTGAATACTAATAGTGTATCGAATGGGATGGGATTTATCATAAGCCACATTGCTGGAACTTTAAACTACTATTTATATATCACCCTCACTTAAAATAAAACAGCTAATTAGTTAGTTAATTGCCCGTAAAATTCCCGTTCAAATATTACTTGTAGTCCGTTGAAGGTGTTAAGACCTTGCTAGGTCCATAGCGTAGTCATTTCTAAGAAAAAAAAACCGTTCAAATAGGTGCAGCCATTTCGGAGATTACCCGGAACAAATAAACAAAAAGACATATCGACAGAATTAAAAAAAAAGATGTTAATATTTGTAGCACCGCAGATATATGTATTCATCAAAAAGTATTTATTTCAATATTATATACACACACTTTATTCTTGTAATATATAATATATCAAACAACCAAAAATTCGGAACAAAAAAATTTACGAAATATTATACAGAAGGTTTGGCGCTTATACTTTTACATTAACTTAGACATAGAAGAAAACTGGGTAGAGAATACATAAGAAATACCTATATTGACAACTTCAGAATTGGCAGTATGGATTAATACCTTGGCCTGTATTGATGGACGAATATTATTACTACTGACTATGCTTTACCTTTTAGAATAGCAGCACAAAATAGATTTTTAAAATGTTTGCGATAGCTACATATAACTACTTATAATAAAAATTGGAATCAAAAATAACGTAGAATAAACTTTTGAACAGGAACACAAAATAAACCCTAATAATATTTCCGATAGAATGTTATCATGTTACCATGGCAACGCATATAATACTGACACTGACACGCAGCGGATGCTCTAAAAATGGCCCGCTTTTGAAACATTCTTCATTAGTGCTCCGCTCCTATTGGTTTTAACCTGATGATATCTAGCCTATAGCCATCCTCGATAAATGAGCTATCTGACACTAAAAGAAACTTTCAAATCGTACCGGTAGTTTTGAGATTAGCGCGTTCAACCAAACAAACAAACAAACTGTTCAGCTTTATAATATTAGTATAGATTGAAGAGTGAGCATAGTGAGATAATATATTTCATCCCCGCACGAAAGCTCCCTACAATCTAGTGTTGGTCATTCTAGACCGCACTAGAGAGGGGAAGGCTATCTTCTCTCTCTCGTCTCTGTGCGGCCTCACCGGTATTATCATTGAGCCCCCGCGCAAAACGTTCGTACCCTCACAGTGTCACAACTGTCAGGTGTACGGACATTCCGCCCGCAATTGCCACCTGCGTCCCAAGTGTGTAAAATGCCTCGGAGATCACTCCACTAGGGAGTGTATCCGCACCCCGACCTCCTCCGAGCCTCCTAGTTGTGTCCTTTGCGGCGCGACCGGGCACACCGCGAACTATCGCGGTTGCCCCCGCGCCCCCCGCACTCGTCGCCCTCGCGATCGCAAGCAGGTCTCGCCACCCAGGGCGCCCGCCGCTTCCGTTCGTCCCCGACCTCCGCCTCTCAACTTTAGAGAGGCAATCCCGAGCCTGCCGAGCACATCTCGTGCGCCGGTAGCGCTCGTACCCGCGCCTAGCGCACCCCTCCCGGCGTGGGCCTCCAAGATCGCGCCTCAGCCTATTCGTCGTCCTCAGGCGGCTAAGCCTTCACAGGCAGTCACCGCAGTCTCCTCCACTCTATCTGGCATGGACCGGTCTGCCCAGCTCCTAGTCTTCCACGAGATCTCAGAGATCTCCGCGTACGATGAGGTCGCTAATGACCCCAAACAGGGTCCATTCGCGCGATCCCGAAATTTCCCGCCATCGCGGCAACAATCCAACGGCTCGCGCGCGCCGCCGTGTCGAAATAATAATAATGTTCTAATATAAAATAGAACAAACTCGCGTGTTTATCTTCCCCTAAAACCGATAAATAATGTCGTCATTTTTATTTCTACTTTTAGATCCCGGCCCCGGTGCCCTTCGTTTAAACTGTAAATTCGATCTCTTTTAAAATTTTATCTGTGGCCGGCCACATCGCGAATCCCTGTCCCGTGCGTCACGGGCAGAGAGCTATCGTTTCTGTACCCGCACACTATTTGTTCGCGGTTTCTTGGTAAAGTCTTTGTTCGAGGCCACCCGGGTGGACGCAAAGATTTTGCTTTCGCGATACAGTTCAACACACCACCACTACATCGATTTTGCGATTGCGATTTTTGATCGATTTCCATGCAATTTTAATTGCATGATACAAAAATGGATACATGTATAGCTTAGCATAGTTTAGCTAGGACAGATCGAGATTTTTTCGAGGTAACGGCCAAGCCGAGGTCTGCCGAGCACCCTTGAGCTAGTTACCTAAAATAAAATCGGCTGAGTGCCTTAAGCGCTCGCCTTAGTAGTCCGGTGAAGCTGTAAAGGCCAAAGAATTAAGGCCAATAGCATAGTCAGTTCGAAAGAAAAAAAAAGAAAAAAAAGATAATATATTTGTAAAATGTATAATATATTTTAAAAATGTTTTCTAGCCGCAAAATACCTAAAAGTGGTTGGCGAAAGTATTTTATAACGAAAAAGAATAATACCACAGTAATATGCATGTCCTGTTCGATAGAATGAAAAAATTTGTAGTGAAACTACAAATTTAAAAAGAGCATATAGGATGAAAATATCCCACTGCCTTACAAGTAACATGAGTTACTATATCTTATAATGATTGTTGTGGTTCTTATGACAGTCAAATACCGAACTCTGTAAAATTAAAAATTTCAATAAAACTAAAAAGGTCTGTCATGCGAGTACAATGTACTTCAACATGTTCACTAAAAATGTCTTATGGTAAACTCGACATCGATAAGTTTACAAAACTATAAATTATTATTGAAATTATTTAATAAACAAATTCTTCAATTTTAATTTTGTCAATCACACTATAATTAATATGAAAATTTAAAAGAGAACTTCATTGTTTTGAATTTTACAGTTAGAATTAATAATGTTGTTATTTTGTTAAGATGTTTATCATTTCATTTTTATTACGATATAATGTTTAATAGAACTGAAAATTTCTATGGTATTTAGTTTCTATATTCTTTACCTTGAAAGTTTAAAGGAACATTAACTTTTATTTTGTTTTGAACTGGTTATTTTTGATACGTATCATATTATTTGATTCTTAATCTGATAAATTGTTATTTTGAATCTTTGGGTTTATTATAGGAATATGGAAAGCGTATCTATTTTTAAATATTATAAAAATCGATTTTTCCAGAAATGGATTATTTATTTTCAATAAAATCGATTTTTCCAGAAACCGATTATTTATTTTTAATAAAATCGATCTTTGACAAATCGATTATTATTGAAAAAAGAAAAATCGATTCCTAATTAATCGATTTTTTTCCATTAATCTCACATCCCTACGTTAAATGAGACGTGCGCAGGCGCGACAGTCGTATACACAAGCGAGTAGTATATAATAACATTCTCTTTCTCCTTTTTTGTATTACTGCGCGACCGAACTGAAAAAAATGTGATAGTAAAACCATAAGACAAAGTCCGTGGAATAAAACCGTTAAATAAGACGTGCGCAGGCGCGACAGCCGTATACACAAGCGAGTAGTGTATAATACCTTTCTCTTTCTCCTTTTTGTATTACTGCTTTACCGAACTGAAAAAAATGTGATAGTAACACCGTAAGAAAAAGTCCGTGGAATAAAACCGTTAAATGAGACGTGCGCAGGCG
>JACEII010000029.1:3213069-3224969 GCA_014332785.1 Antheraea mylitta | reverse complement strand
GTCATCTAAGGGTAAAGCGAGGGTTCTCCAGATTAACCTTCACCATGCTGTCGCGGCAACGGCGGTACTGGAGAAGTGCCTTGCAGAAGGCACTGCTGACCTCGCTCTTATACAAGAACCTTAGTTGCGCAAAAATAAAGTCATGGGACTGAACACCGCAGGGAGCGTCTTAGCGCATAACTGTGGGACTAAGCACAGAGCTAGCATAGTTTTTAGCAAAAGAACTAAATTTTTACCTGTTCCAGAGCTCTGCTCAGACGACCTGGTTGCAGCGTACTTTAATCTCGACGGGTGGCAGGGCCCGAAACTACTTGTGTGTTCAGCCTACCTACCTGGAGAGAAGACCAACCCAACAGAAGAGCTTGTGCGAGTTGTGGACTATGCAGTGAAACACAACGCTGAGCTATTGGTGGGCGTGATGCCAATGTACACCATACAGGTTGGGGGAGTAGCAACATCAACGAGAGAGGTGAGTTACTTTACGATTTTATCACTTCTCACACTCTAGTAATTTTAAACAAAGGGTGTAAACCAACCTTTGTAACACGTGCTAGACAAGAGGTTCTGGACATCTCATTCGCCACAAAAAATTTTGCTAGGTACATAACTGACTGGCATGTAAGTGACGAAAACTCAGTGTCTGATCACAGGCATGTAAAATATGAACTATTAAACTCGCTACAAAGTGAGAACTTTATATATAGGGACCCTAGGAATACTCATTGGGCATCTTATAGAGATAACCTGAGATATAACCTGGAAACAGTCCCTAAATCTATCAAGACAATTGAGAGTCTAGAAGTGGCAACAACTTCTCTTACAACGGCGATTGTAGACGCCTTTGAGCGAAGTTGCCCTATACGGCAAAAGACCTCAACAAGACGAGTACCTTGGTGGAACAAAAACTCATGAAACTGAGGGAAAAAACTAGACACCTTTTTAATAGAGCCAAAAAGACCAAAGAATGGGAAGCGTATCTAGCGGCTCTAACCAACTATAACAAAGAAATTGGGAAAGCCAAGCGGGCATCCTGGAGGAAATTCTGTGAGGAAATAAATGATATGCCTCACGGAGCAAGAATTCACAAGGTGCTAGCCAAGGACAAACCTAATCAAATAGGGCTCCTCAAAAACCTGATGGTACTTTTACTGCTAATGAAAAGCAGACTATGGAGCTTCTTACCTCAGTCCATTTTCCAGAGTCTGAGAGTCCTATGTCGCAAAGCGAAGTAATGCCTCCCAAGGGTAAACCCCAGTTGGAAGACTGGCGTAGAGCGACAGTAATCATAAGACCACAGAACGTGAAATGGGCTATTAAAACTTTTAAACCATATAAATCAAGCGGTGAGGATGGAATACAACCTGTGCTTTTACAGCAAGGAATGGACATTCTAACATCGACTTTAGTCAAGATCTTCAGAGCTAGCCTTGCATGGGGATTTATACCTGAATTGTGGACAAAAGTACGAGTCCTATTCATACCTAAGGCCGACAAGAAAGACTATGCTTTACCGAAGTCTTTCAGACCCATAAGCCTTACATCTTTTCTTCTCAAAACACTGGAGAAGATACTTGATAAATATATTAGGGAGGTGATACTGGTCACAAGCTCTATACACGCTAACCAACATAACTATAGCAAAGGTAAATCTACCGAAACTGCCTTGCTATGTCTGACAGACAAGATAGGAAAGGCATTGGAAGACAAGCAAATTGCACTATGTGCATTTTTAGATATTGAGGGTGCGTTTGATAACACCCCAATAAAAACTTTGATCCGGGGACTTGTGATCAAAAGAGTAGATACCACTATCACCAAGTGGATCGAAGCAATGCTTACTAATCGAACAGTCAAACTGACATTACATGGCACAAATCATGAGGTGTTAACCACAAGGGGATGCCCTCAAGGTGGGGTGTTTCACCCCTACTATGGACCCTGGTGGTTGACCAGCTCCTGCATAAGATGGACGAACTGAGGATAGACACCCAGGGTTATGCCGATGACCTGGTGGTGGTTGTCCGAGGCTTCTGTCAAAGTACTATCTCGTACCTTATGCAGAAAGCACTACTTGCCATCCACAAATGGTGCAACGATAACGAGTTAAAAGTCAATGCAGACAAAACAGTGTTGGTACCATTTACGAAGAAAAGGCGTCTTGACAAATTAGTAAATCCTACTTTAAATGGCAAGACAATTACCTTTTCAACAGAGACCAAGTATTTGGGAATAATTATAGACCAAAAATTAACTTGGAACAAACAGATTGATGCTTCAATTCAGAAAGCAAAGTTAGCAATGGGTATTTGCGGACGACTGGCTGGTAAACGCTGGGGTTTAAATTCTAGGCTGGTCATCTGGCTTTATACCGCAATAGTCAGGCCGACAATAACGTACGCCTGTGTGCTCTGGAGCGGTAAAACTAGCCATTTAACTGTTAGAACCCGTTTAGCTTCGGTACAAAGGACAGCGTCTATCTTAGCGACGGGAGCCATGTCGACCTCCCCTGGAGCGGCTCTGGAAGCGGTGTTGAATCTTCTGCCCCTTCACCTTCATGTAGAAAAGGTGGCCAGATCAACAATGCACAGAATGTACGTACAGGGAAGAGCGAAATGGCTATCCCTGTCCTTGAGATCCATACTGGACTCAGTGATAGAAACCCCAGTTTTAGGTATGATATCAGATATAAAAATACCTGAAACTAATTTTACAAAATTCTACACAGTAGACATACCGCCACGGGTCTCCTGGCCTAACAGTGAAATAACGTGGAAATCGGGCAGCCTATTGTGGTATACTGATGGGTCCAAAATAGGACTTAACGTAGGCTGTGGCATTTATGGGGAGCGACCTAAGTTTAGGCATCATACTAATCTTGGCTGTTTCGCCTCCATTTTTCAAGCAGAAGTGTACGCTATATTAGAGTGTGCCCATATAAATCTGCAAAAAGACTATGTTAACCATGCAATTTATATCCACTCGGACAGTCAAGCAGCCTTACTGGCACTTGCTTCAGACTCAGTTGAGTCGAAACTTGTGTCAAACTGCGTGGCTGTACTAAACAGTCTGGGACAAAAAAACATACTTATTTTGCGATGGGTTCCGAGGCATGCAGGCATTCGTGGCAACGAAGTTGCTGATGAACTTGCAAGGGCAGGGGCTATGGGAATACACATCGGTCCAGAACCGTTCTGTGGAATACCCAAGAGCCTAGCTCTCTTGACCTTTAGGAACCACTACAATCAAGAAGCTAAAACATTCTGGCACAACTTGCCAGGACAAAACCATTCCAAGGAGCTCATCAGAGCTTTTAACCAGCGATATGCTGGTAAGGCCCTGTCACTTGTTAGGAATCAAATACGGGTTTTAGTGAGAGCACTCACTGGACACAGTTGTCTTAAAAAACACTTGCACAACATTGGTGTCCAGAGCACAAGCAGGTTCTGTGATAGTGCAGATGAGACCCCCAAACACCTCTTGTGCGAATGTGATCCACTAAAGCCTAAACGAAACCGGATTCTAGGAAAGCATGTATTGCTTCCGGATGAGGTACAGATGCTCTCAGCCAAAAAAGTCCTGCAGTTTTTAAATACTATAGGACTAGGCGGGGAGCTTTAGTAACATGGGGCGATCACAATAGATCACTACTGGTCGCAGTGATACAGGACCATTAAAGGCCTGCATAGCCCCATTCTCCAGAATAAAAAAAAAAAAAAAAGCAAGCGCTTAGGGCACTCAGCCGATTTTATTCGACAACTAGTTCAAAGGTGCACGGCACACCTCGGCTTGGGCTGTTGCCTGATATGTGCAATTCGCGAACTATCTGAGCGGACCTAAGCTAACTATTCATACATATATGAGTTGTTGAAACATATATGTGTACCAAGCATATATACCTCAACAACTCCTATATATATTTCGTATCAGATAATTTTCTAAACTATTTCAGTTTGATAAGGGAAAGAAACAAAACCCTTCCACTTTCATGTGTAAGCGTGGATGCGTGCACGTGTGTGGGGGTGATATGTGTAATGTTGTTGCAGTGATGTAAGATTTTGTGACATTGTATCGCGCGAGCAGCGCACTCAAGAGCTCCACGCCGAAGGAACGGACCTAGACTTAAGCCGCTGCCCAGGGGGCCTAATCTGGTGTGCGGGAGCGAAATTTACCCTCAGACTACGGCGGCGTGATCTGTGGTTACGCGGGCGTGCAATGAAACAACGATAAACGTAAATGTATGACTTAGGACTGACGCCATCTTAAATATATGCGCCATTAACATATGCTGCTCTAATTCGCTAATCGCTATCTTTATCGTGCAGCCAGTACTGCACTAAACTATAGCTATAGCTAAGTTATTCTATACACATATTTTTTTATAGCAATAAATCGGCCTAAATATTGAATAAATAACTGAATTAGTCTGAAAGATGAAATTTGTACTGAAAATGTATTTCAATAATAATTCCATTTTAATAACGTTTCAAAGTTAGTGAAAAAAAATATCCTAAAATTATTATAAACCAATATTTCTTTCTGTAAAGGTACGATATGCACAAATAAACGCAACGTTTACCGGTAGCCAGGTAGCTCGGACGTAGTTCGGATGAATTTAATATATAAAGCTGGCTTGATTGATTCTTTCCGGTATGACCTCTGCCTATGTAAGTAATTTCGCCAATATCAAGTGTGACAAATACACATTATAAATTTAATGCCAAATATTCAGTGTAACAACGTAGAATAATATACAATGGAAACATATCAACATAGATAAATTACCAAAAGGTGATAGGCACTATGTTATGAGTGGCACAGGGGTTTTTTATAAAAATATATTGGAAATATATTTAAAATTCGTTTTCGCAACAGTTTCTAACTCTTAGACAATAGTTACAAGCAAGTGGCAGTTGACGCTTCGACGCGATGTTTGACGTTTCGACGCGGTGTTCATATAATATTTTTATTCAATACAATGGAGTATAAAAAGGTTTTAATACACGTGAAGATATTTATCATAAAGTAAGTTGCACAGACATTTATTTAGTTTTATGTAGGTTAGTTTTTATCTTAATTGAACCTGGTAGATGATGCTACGAACGGGTTCTAGGCCAATTTAAAAAATCGCATATAATCTGGGTGAGTGTTATTTGAGTGAGTCCGTGGATAGTTTGGATTCACAATTGGAAACTGTAGTTGTGTTTGCAACCAGTTTGGTACTAGTTTTATTATTATTTTTCGCGTTTAAAAATACAATTGAAACCAGTGACAACCAATTTGGTGCAGACGAAGTTACACGGGTCAGCTAGTTAAAAATAAATGTATAGTTTGACATCTTGTTTACTAGTGATTTCCCATTATGATTCTCATTTATTAAGATTAAAAATGCGATTTTAATATCGTAAATCGAATAATTTTCTAAAGATCTTTAGAAAAAGCCGACGTTCCGAAAAAAAGTTTTACTTGCATCGTGGTCGCATAAAACTACACTATTTCTTGTGGTTACTAGGTAGATATATAAAACTTTTAAATACGGGATACAAAAATAAACTTACTTATACTAAGAATCAACGTTATTTTCATCAGAGCTCCCAAAGACACTATGACGACAGAATAGAACAGGATAGAGGTAATTGTGGCCGCCACACAGAAGTACAAGTATACCCGCATCAACGCCAGATCTTTCTAAAAAAAGTAAATATTAATCACTATTCATTCAATTTAAAAACCTCGAGAAAGTTCTTGTGTCGGTAGAAAAAACATCCTTTTAATAATCTTATATTAAAATAGAAAATTCCAAAAAAAATTAACCGACTTCTATATGAAAAACCAATAAGACGTTAAAAAGCGAAAAATAATTAAATAATTAGATTAACCAAAGTAAATAAAAACGATTGATATTTGCGCTATTTGAAGTCAATTCTATACAAGTCAAAGGAGCACATACAGTATGTCTTTGGCCAATAACCAAACCACATTTTAAATTGCAATTTCCAACTTACATTGCTTACTTTACGCTATTATATATAATATCTATCGTAAAAAAATGAGCAAAAATCACGAGAAAACCATACTAGTCACACTATGATTATACGAAATTTATGTAATATTGCAATATATGCAGCAGGTAACTCTGAAGCCATGATTTTTTCAAACTGTGATAAACGAGTACGTAATCTTAACATTGGCAACTTCCGCTCCAATGGTTAAGATTACTAATTTAGTAGATGTAACAGGAATGCCTTGGAAGAGGTATATTATACGCTACACAAGTGTTTTATAAACAACTTAGGATGTGTTTAAAAATCAAATTATAGTCATACGGCACACGTAGTACTGCATATTACAGTGAAAACTAAGCTTAAGTTTTAAGTTGTTCGTTATAATACAAAACATCAAGAATAATTTTACAAATAGATACCCACAATTTAAATGCGAAACTTAAACCAAATGTTTGCTTACATTCCACTAAATCTATGAAAAGAACATAAAAAATCATTTCAATAGGAAACCTGATTATTCTAATTTACTTAGTATATTGTTTATACTGTAAAAGAAATATATACTTACCCGATAAACAGCACACAACAGAACTGTATTAAAAGCGAATTCTGTCGAATAGCACAGTATAGGGATTGGTTTAGTGGCGTTATCTTCTAGAATTTTCTCTTCGACTTGCATTATAGTTGGAGAATAACTTTCATCTGCCATACCGACGATTGATGCCAACTGAAAGAAATCGCGTAATTACTTACAATCATTTCTTTTACATTAAATTAACATTTAGTCACAGACTTACTTAATAAGTGTAAATAAGACCTTAATTAGTAACATGTTAAGCCTCTAGAAAGAGTGGTTCACAAGTGGAGTTGACTGACCACATCTTTAGATGCTTAGCGAGAAGTTTGAATTGGAGTATGATAGTAGCTAGTTAGAAAAGTAGTAGAGAGTATATTAAATAAATTTTCTTGAAGAGCCATAATGCTACATCAGGCACTCTTGGACTATGTACCGAAATTGAAACAGTACAAGATATTGATACAATAACTATAGGTTTAGAAATTGAAGTGGGTAGAATAACTGGTAATATGAAACTACGGGAGCCGTATCTACGCATATAATGATGCAGGGTAATCTAAAGTCGGTAAATATTTGACACAGATGAATAAAGATCATGTAGACTGGAGTAAAAGAGTGGAAACCTACGATAAAAAATGGGTTATTATACACAAATTAAATATAAACGGTGTCATTACAAAAATGTTAAAAACCTATAGAATACTTGCTTTAAAAAGGTTTGGGTACTTTCGTATTAAATGCACCACGCTCGCCCGACACATATTCGGGTTATTCTCTTTCGCAAATCTAACCTATCCTAATCAAAGCGAGACAAAAGAGCAAGATGGCGAACGTTCGGTGAGTGCTGTGCATTTAATACGAAAGTATCCAAACCTTTTAAAAGCAAGTATTCAATACGTATTTAAGTTTTTTGTGTGTCTTGTCTTGTCTGAATGAAAACTTCGTAACAAAACCTTTTTCAATCATAGAATATTTTCGAATTTTCTTCTAAGAACCTCTAGTTTTAACTCCTGTCTTGAAGAGGATTTAGCGTTCACATACGCAGGCTACTAATAAAGTTGAGACAATATGAAACACTATAGAATACTTACGTCAAATATAATATTAAAATAAGCAGTTATCAGCAATCCCACTTTCACAGGCGCAATGTAACAGCAATTGTTTAATTTGAAATTAACCACTAAAGATTTCACGTATTCATAAGGTTCGTTCATTTTGAATATTTTTTCTTAAACACTATTGTTGCGATAACTCGGCGCCGCATTCACGAGCTCCGTTCCGAAATGGGAACTGTGTTACAATATGTTTTCATAATTAGGATACGAGTTAATTCATGGAAGGTCAAAAATTATTAGGTGTTTAACAATTTAGTACACTAATTACTTTGTTGGCGACACATTATATCAGTTTGTCGGTTGACAATCGTTCAAGGTAAAAAATAGAGCACATTTTTTTTTATGAAAACATTTCTTCACGTAGTAAATAATAATTCAACAAATTAAGAAATGTTAAAAATGCATTTCTGCTTTTTTATATTTAGACGTTTCGTGTAAACTCAAACAAAATCGCAGTTGTAATTGAATGCTAGCTCTGACGAGGGAGTTGAAATACTTCTCGTACATATTTTCAACCATAGCCTTCAGACTGGAATACTACAGTATGATCAGTTGTATTATAGCAAAATAGCGGCCAAATTTATGTTTTTTGAGTGGAATATTGCATCGATTCCATAGATTAAATGCACTGATTTCTTAATGAGAGGGCTTTGATTATTAATATCTACACTTTGTCTATACTAATATTATAAAGAGGTAAAGTTTGTGACGTTGTAGGGGGTAATCTCAGGTACTACTAGCCCGATTTGAAAAGTTCTTTCAGTGTAATATAGCTCATTAATCGAGGATGATTATAAGCTATAATATCATCACGCTAAGGCCAATAGGAACGGAGTATCAATGAAGAATGTTTCAAAATCGGGTTTTTTTCTCTTTAGAGCTTTTCTTGCGAGTTAGCGTTAACCCAAGTAATCTACGCGGACGAAGTCGCCGGCAGGGGCTAGTCTTAAATAAAACGTTCTAAATAATATTGAAAGTTTTATTAAAATGTATATTTAAATTCTAGAATCATTATAATAATTTTAAATAAGTAATAATATATAACAGTATCGTTATTAATAATTGGATACCTAAGTTATTATAAAGAGTAGATTACTATAAATATCAGAATGTAAGTAATGATTTTAAAGATAAATCGTTGTTTAATTACTTAAATCTAGACTTTATTTACTATAAAATTATTTAATGTATTGTTTTTAAAATGTATTTATCCTTTTACCTGAAAGCTCTATTACCAACGACATGACACTATAAATAAAAAGTTGTAGATACGTCTAAGCGCTTCGACAACGCCTTTTTAAAACTTGGTCAGTTAGCTTATTTTTGAAAGTTGCTTATTCAATCCGCTCATATCGTAAGAAACAGTGAATCAATTTCAGGCGAATATAGCGAAAGAACATCTAACAAATAATCGAATTCAATAATATCGTCGTCATTCAAATACGCAAAAATTTTAAAAATAAAGTCGACTTTTGTTGTTCTTTATTATTAACGGCAATATTGTAGTAAAATTATAAACATTACTAACACATATGCATTATTTTCTAAGCGGAGAATAACTACATATCTATATATTAATTAACTTATTATAAAAGGCACTTAAAATTAATGCTATTATTGTAATGAGAGGTACAATTTAAATTTATTATTCCTACATATATCTAGCGGATCGTGGATTTTAATGCGAACTTGGGTACAGTGAAATCAATATAATAATTAAAAGTTGTCAAAATAGTTGTGTAAACATACCTGATCTATTAAATAAACAAATTCGATGTTTTACGTAAAGTCTCACTATGTATAGTTCGCGCCAAATATTTTCACAACTCAAATATAATTGTGTAAAACCATGGACTATGTAAAACACAAAGTTAGATATAAATACGTATTATATGTATTTTTTTTTATATCATACGAGGCAAACGAACAGATGAGTCACGGGTCATGGGTTAGGTGGTCACCACCGTCCATAGACACTTGCAACACCAGGAGAGTCACAAGTGCATTGTCAGCCTGTGTTTGGAAGGAGGGCGGGGATGACAGGAAGGGAAGGAGGAAGGGGAAGGTAGGTGGGTCTCTGGCTCTCTCACTGACCGAACGAAACGCAACAATGCAAGCACTGTTACTTCACGTCGGTTTTCTGTGAGAGGGTGGTGCTTCCCCGGAGCCAACCCATTCGTGCTGAAAACAATAATAGCTTCAGCTTGGCTCTACCATTACTAGACTATTATACTGCCGACCCGCCCCAGCATCGCACGCAGTGGCGGATTTGCAGTCTTGGCCGCCCTAGGTCTCAGACCATGCAGTTCAGCCACTCCTGTGTCAGTGAATTTTTTGTCACGATAAGCCGCCTCTAATATCTGGCCGCCATAGGCCCTGGCCTCCTGGGCCCTAGGGCAAATCCGCCACTGTTCGCACGGGTGCAATGTAGTTGCCCATTTTAATGAAATACTGTTAAATTTTATTGTACGTGACATGTACAACGTATGTAATGTATTTAATTGGATAAGGAATAATACTGTTTGTATAAAATAACACATAATTATTATTGTAAAAAGATAAAAATGATAACTGTAGGTTATCCTTTAGATTAAAATATATACCATCACGGACTTTTTTATCAATCTTTGTAAAATAAATAATTCCATAGTACATTAATTTGATCTATCTCGTAAGATTTAGCCAACGTTTACGATTTAAACGCACAAAAATATGTTTGTTACAATGTCACATTGCAAATCTTAGAATTTTTCAGCTTTTCTGTACTATAATATCTAAAGATGTATGTATAACTTTGAGATAAGTTAAGGACATATAAATGTCAAGTTTAGATTTCTATATATATATTTTAACTTTGTTTTGTATTAAACTCGACTGTATTACGCGCAAGTACGAACTAACGGTCATATTAAAAGCGGCCAAAGACACTAAATGTATATAGATTATAAAAGTTATTAGCAGCATGTAAAATTTTCATAGTTTTAATCTGATGACACTGGCTAATAGTTTACTCTAGATCGAAAGAAGAATCAAATATTAGTTTATTGACATGTTTCAATGCATAAACACAAGGTTTAAAAAAAGCTTAAACAAAATGCATGTATTTAAATAGCTCATCATTTTATATTTAAATTAAAATGGACTGTCCAAAACCTTCAAGGTTCAAGCTCCATACAAACAAATGTAGACCTTATTAGGTAAAGGTCAACAAACTGTTGGCAGTATAAGCTTAAAGAATACTAGATATATTAAAAAACTTTGAACAGCAAGTGATATATTATAAAACCATTATTTGTATGTAAGATGTATTTTTAAATAATTTTTTAATCTTCACGAACCATTAAATTAACAATTTACGATATCACCAAATAAAAAAAAATAAAGACTTGATCCGTCATTTTGAGATTTGGTTATTCAAAATCATGGGGTCAATTATATCTCTCATGTTAATAGTCGATTGCCTGTTATACGATTGTGAAATTTACTGAGATAATATAAAATAAGATTAAATATTCTCTAAATTAATAAATTATTTGTTATTCTTGTTTGCTATGTATAGTAATAAAGATTGGAACAGAAGCACGCAAAAGAAAATTTAAATTGTACCTTAAGTTTTAATCTGCCAACTATTAAATTATCTAACTAAATGGTGTCATGATAAATAACCATTTTGAATAACATATAATTAAATTTATTTTATTTATAACATTATTTAAAATAAATGTGAATTACGTATAAAAAATACTGTATACAATAACTGCATACTATCAAATATGAATTATAGGAAAAAAAAAATAGTTTAAGTTACGTTATAAAGGCTGATATTTTTTTTTATAAATTTAAATACTTATAAATATCTCAATACTATATTATTATTATATATTTATCAGATATACATACATAAAAAGCACCTTTAATCTACGAGTATATAATTAAAATTCATATATGAACACTAATATAATGCTTAATTTAAAGAAATAGAAAAAAAATTAAAATAAATCCCTGTAACGAAAAACCCGAATAAAAAATCAAATTATATTAAAATAAACGTTTATTTTTTATAACATTTAAGTGATATACCTTTGATTTCCCTTCACAAAAAAAAAACAACACAATTTATTTTTAATACTCCTTGAATGTTTGATGTAATTTTAACTTAGTAATTGTGTGCCGTTATGCTTATAATGTTAAGTAAAATTTATACAT
>JACEII010000029.1:3185626-3213059 GCA_014332785.1 Antheraea mylitta | reverse complement strand
TCCAAAGAAGTTACACTGTTCACTATATTGCATCCAAAGAAGTTACAGCTTTCACTATTACACATCCAAAGTTTTATTACAGCAATAACGACACACAGGATCACTTATTCACTTCATGAGAGCGTGCACGACCGCATTCGCGTTCAGAGCCTTCAGATCCGTATAGGTCTGTCCGGTGCCGACGAACACAATCGGTTGGCCAGTGATGTACGTCATCGATATAGCCGCACCGACTTTATCGTCGATCGTATCGAACTTGGTCAGCACTATGCCGTCGATAACGTGAGGGTTGGTCGATGAACTGTGATCAGCTAAGGCCTGGTTGAACTTGACGAGCTGGTCCACTGCCTCGTTCCCTACGAGGGCTTCACCGACGAACAGCACCATGTCCGGCTCGTTGACTTTGATGAGTTTAGCGAGGGCCCTCATCAGGGGCTCGTTATCCTGCATCCGACCAGCTGTGTCAATTAATACGACGTCCATCTTCATGTCGTTCGCATAGCGTATCGCCTCCATGGCGATACCGGCTGCGTCTTTACCTAAAATTATAACATAAACAATAGTTACAAAAAAAAACAATCAAAATTTCATTGAAAATCATATAAACATCCATCAAATACATATAGAATGGTATATCATTAAAATTTTAAGAGGAGATATCAACTTAATATTGTACGCAATGTTTCAAAAGAAATTTCTTAGAATGTATTATCCCACACGAAATACGTATAGGAGTTGAGGTATATATGCTTGTTACACGTATATATCTCACTAACTTATAAACGTGGGAATATATAGCTTCGCTTAGGTTAGCTGAATTAGATCGCAAATTGCATAAACTAGGCAACGGTCCAAACTGAGATGTGCCGGACACCATTGAGCTAGTTGTCAAAATGAAATCGGTTGAATGCCTTAAGCGCTCGCCTTAGTAGTCCGGTGAAGCTGTTAAAACCTTACTAGGAAAATAGCGTAGTCAGATCGAAAAAAAATACTCAGAATACAGCACCTAAAATTGCAAAATTTCAAAAATAAATCATATTTTTCTGGTCAGATTTATTCTCTGTGATATGTTCTAAAGTCCGCTTTAGGAAATCTTTTATTCATCATTTCAATTTGCATTTAAATATTCATCAGTTGAATGTCAGAAAAAACAAATAAATGAAAAATTAATAAGAGAACATTGGCAGCCGAATGTCAAAAAGAAAAAAAAAATTCAGTAGTCCGTTGAAGCCGTTAAGACCTTGCTAAGTCAATAGTGTAATCAGTTCAAGAAACAAATAAAACATAATTAGCTGGCGTTTAGCTGGGATTTTTTTTATGGGGGTCTTAAAAGGTAATTACGACAATATCAAAAAATCGTCATAAAAACTGAAAAAAAAATTAAGAAAATAAATCTTGGTAAACTTTACAAAAAAAATTGGATTTTTTTAAAAGGTCAAAGTTGTCCAAAGATAAAAATCTATCTTTCTTGTCGCTATAAGTTATAAGTTACCGCGTCGCACAATAGTTTGTCTCAGTAGTAGAAATCGTAGAAAATAAATATGAATTTACAATTTTCAGAAATTAGTGTACACCCAAAAAATAAGTGACAAAAGATGGCCTGAGTATGTATAATATATACGTATATATACATATACTAGGCCCTACCAGCGCCTTCGTCCGCGTAGTAGTAGTTACTTTGGGCTAACGCTAACACGCAGCGGAAGCTCTCAAGACGAAAAAAATCCCGATTTTGAAACATTTTTCATTGGTGCTTCGCTCCTATTGGTCTTAGTGTGATTATATATACCTTCCTTGATAAATGAAGTATATAATACTGAAATAATTTTTCAAACCCTACCAACAGTTCTTGAGATTACCCCCTACGTCATAAACTTTACCTTTTTATAATATTATTAGTATAGAAGTATAGATTATATTTTTTTTTACAAATATTTAAATCTATTATGGGTTTTCATTGATAATAGGAAACGTAACTCTCTCTGTTCATCTTCACTAACATTATATATCTCTCTCTCTCTGAATGTTCCGTTCGCCTTACCCGATCACACGTTTTCGTAACGCTCTCGTGACGTCTTCACCAGCTTACTCATCAAGTTAAACGTCCGATAAATATATATATTTTTAACTTTATTTTTGGCAATCAATCTATCAGATTATTACTGCAATTGTCATGTAGTCAATAATATTACAAGCGTTGTACGATCATTTCAATATTAAGCGTCATGTGATCATTTCAATATTCTAACAAGATGGTGGACCCCTTGTTAGAATCATCCAGGGAGTTTTTGTGGCATCTCAGAATTTCATGCTTCATGGTATTATTTCCCATTCACTTCACTTATGCACAATAAACTAACTATACTACGTAAAACACCACCTAGTTTACAAAATATAGAGTCAAATAATACAAGATTATGAATAAAATATAAAATTCACTACATGGCAGACTAAAATCCCGCCAAAAACTCCCGATAGAATGTTATAACGTTACCATGGCAACGTATATAATACTGACGGTAACACGCAGCGGAAGCTCTCAAAATGACCCGATTTTGAGACATTCTTCATTAGTGCTCCGCTCCTATTGGTTTTAACGTGATGATATGTAGCCTATAGCCATCCTCGATAAATGAGCTATCTAACACTGAAAGAAATTTTCAAATCGGACCGGTAGTTATTGAGATCAGCACGTTCAAGCACACAAACAAACAAACAAACTCTTTAACTTTATATATTAGTAGATTATTAAATTCCTACAAATATTTAAATTTACCATAAGTTTTCATTGATAATACTAAACGTAACTCTCTATCTTCAGTAACGTTATATCTCCCTCTGAACGTTCTGTTCGCCTCACCCGATCACACGTTTTCGTAACGCTCTCGTGACGCATCCACAAGCTTACTCACCACGTCAAACATACATAGACAAGTTTTATTTGAAGAAATAACAAGAAGGATAGAATAGAATGCGAGGACATACCGTATCCCTTCTCGTAGAGTGTGACCATGTCCCTGCCCGAGTGTCTCGAGGCTGGATGTAAAGCGTTGAGATGTCGCGTGTGGGTGCGGAGCTGTTCCACGGCTCCAGCTCTGAAGGTGTCGCAGGCTGCTATCAGCACCGACATGTCGTTCTCGATCAGCCAGAAGCAGATCTTGGCCAAATTCGTAGATTTACCGACTCCATTCACCTTTCATACAAAACAAAAATCGAGTTTTTTTATCTATTTTTGGCAACCAATCTTTTAGTGAACGATTACTGCCATTGTCGAACAGGCAATGATGTTGCAAGTTTCTTGCGATCACTTCAATGAATTGACAAGATGGTGGCCGTCTTGTGAGCACTTTCCGGGGAATTTTTGAGGCAACTCAGAATTCATGCTACGTGGTATTATTTCCGACCTAATTCAATAGTGAACAATAACCAAACTATATATAATCTATCTAATACCTTTAAAGGAGCAATTCTTGTATAATTACATATTTGTATATATTCAGGATCTCGGAAACGGCGTCAGCTATTTCCGTGAAACTTAGTATGTGGGTAGTTTCGAGGACGATAAGTCAATCTAGCTAGATTTTATTCATAGAAAACTTTTTTAACTGAGTTTTCTGGCAATGAAAAGATATAGTATACTAAAACTAACACTATCACGCAGCAGTTCTCAAAAGGAAAAAACATCCCGATTTTGAAAAATTTTTCATCTGTGCTCCGCTTCTATTGATCTTAGCGTGATGATATGTAGCCTATAACCATTCTCGATGAATTAGCTATATAACACTGAAAGTCTTATTCAAATTCAAATCGGACCTGTAGTTCCTTTTTTTTTTTACATGGGGAAATCCCTTCGAATGCCCACCCTGGCCGGGCAGCTAGGGTGGGGTATGTCCGACTTGCATGGACTAAAACCCCATGGTGCCTCCTTACACCTGTTGGCCGGGGAGCAGGAACTGCCTACAGCACTACTTCTGCTCACCCGGCAGGTGTCGGCCCCTCATAAGGGGCCCCTTCTGCGGCCTGAGGGATCAAGGTGGAAGAACCCTCAGGGAGGGGCGGGTGTTGAACCCCCCCCCCCCCCCGACGAACTGTGGGAGTCGCACGGCACAATGCCCCCCCCCACCACGTGGGCCTGCTATTATGCTGGACGACGGACGTGCCCGCGTCACGTCGCCCGCAGGCCCTTTACGGCGGCCTTAGATCGTCTCCGACCCGTCGCCGCCGTGTTCGTCGGCCGCGGGAGAAGAGCCTGGTGGTCTGGTCTCTCTCCCTCTCCGCCGCCTCCTTAGCGAGCATAGGACCTGTAGTTCCTGAGATTACCCCCTACAACGTCACAACATCACAACGTCACAAACTCACAAACTTTACCTCTTTATAATATTAGTATAGATATACATATATGTATTGTAAAGCACTAATTTTATGTGGCAAACCTAAAAGTTTAACATTTTAAATTTAATAATATAAAAAAAAAACGAGTTTCACTCGGTCGCCCAGGTACTACATATAATATTTAATGAAATCATCTAAATGTATCATGTATATATATATATATTCCATTTACTTGTCTACTTTTCTCTTCTACTTAAGTAACGTCATCATTCCAATCACAATACATTTATTACTGATTCTCTTATTCTCTTTTTCTGATGACTTGAGAATAATTATGCTTTATAATTTTCTTGCTTAGGTTTTATCGTAAATACAGTATTTAGCAGTGATGCATGCTCATACAAACATTCACACAGCCAGACAAGGTGTCTGGGAGAGGGTGACTCAAGGGTGCACGGCACACCTCGACTTGGGCTATTGCCATACATACTAACTTCAGTCATTATTGTCACAAGGTAGAAACTTGTAGGTGGTAAAGCCCCGCTGAAGCTATTTTTGGTTTCAGCATGAATGGGTCGGCTTCTCCGGGGTAGTACCACCCCTCTCACAGATAACCGACGTGAAATAACAGTGCTTGCATTGTTGTGTTTCGTTCGGTCAGTGAGAGAGCCGGAGGCCCACGTCCCTTCCTTTTTCCTTCTTTCCCTTTCCTACCCCTCCCCCTTCTCCCACATACAGGCTGGCAACGCACTTGCGACGTCCCTGATGTCGCTAGTGTCTATGGACGGTGGTGATCACTTAACATCACGTGACCCACCAGTTCATTTGCCTCCTTTGATATAAGAAAAAAAAAAAACTTAACATACATAAGGGTATAAAATTTAAAAATAATACCCCACAAAAGGCCATGACGTAAGGTCTGCCCTCCTGTTTAGCGTGCATACAGTCACGCAAGATGTCCACACGACGCTTCGGAGATAAGATTTGAACCAATGATTCTGTAAGTGTGGCTTTTATAGTTTTCGCCACGCTATCGAAGGTACCTAAAACCTGTAAAGAATATTTATTATACATAAAGTAAAATTCTAAAATGATATAAAAAAAATCAGTTAATATTATACAGAGTTATTAGTAAATATTTCAGATATTTTTACTCCCATATGCATTTGCAAAAGTGAACCATTTTTTAGTTATCATGTTTTTTACCTTTTTTTTAAATTTGTCAAAAATTTATTAAAAAAATAAGTATCAATTTAAATCTCATGTTTTCTCTTGCTTTAGACATCGGCTATTTACTAATATGAAAACAACAATCATATAGATTTTTATCAAATCCAACGAAAATAAAAGTTGAAGCTATATCGCTATTGGCTTATTACTGTGTCAGATGTGTATTTCATTGTATTACCATTGTAATCCATTTCTTTCTAAATGTGATAAACATTGTAAATATAACCGAAAATGTGATAAACATTGTAAATATAACCGAAAATGTGATAAACATTGTAAATATAACCGATTGTGATATTACCGATAATAATACCAATAATACAATAATAATTATCGGTTCAAATTTAAAAATGAGAGACGAGAAACAATACCTTTTTTAGATTTTTTCCACAAAAATGTCACAAACGATAATTATTATTGTATTATTGGTATTATGATCGGTAATATCACAATTAGTAAACCCGATTAGGCCTCCACCCGATTAGGCCTCCCTCGGCAGCGGCTCCAGCCTAGGTTCGATCCCTCGGTAGGGAGAGCCTTTGAGTGCGTTGCTTGCGCGATACGGTGACACACAAATATACATCACTGCTACAACACTACACGATCACCCTCACACACGTGCACGCTACACGCTTACACATGAAAGTGGAAGGGTTTACTTTTTTCCCTTATCAAACTGAAAAACTCTAAATTTTCCGATAATAAATATATGAAGGAGTTGTTGAGGCGTGTATGCTTGGTACACATATACGTTTCAACAGCTCATACATATATGAATAGTTAGCTAGGTTAGCTAAGATAGGTCGCGATTTTGCATGCAACAGGCAACAGCCAAGCCGAGGTGAGGTGAGCTGAGTGCCTTAAGCGATCGCCTTAGTAGTCCGGTGAAGCTGTTAAGACCTTGCTGGGTCAATAACGTAGACATTTCGAAAAAAAAAAAAAATCACAATTAGTTATATTTACAATGTTTATCACATTATAGAGAGAAATGGATCACAATAGTAATCCAATGAAGTACACATCTGACACAGTAATTAGCCAATAGCGAAATACCTTCAACTTTTAGTTTCGTTGGATTTCATAAAAATCTATATAACACTGACAGAATTGGGAAATAATACGCGTGCCATAGACTTAGTAAAAATTAAAAAAAAAAAAATTTAACAACATTACCTTTCCTTCCAGCTTGTTGGCCACCGAATCGCACAGCTTGTTGGCGATATCAGCTGCGACGTTTTTAGCAATGAGATGGTCTCGGAGTTTGTCGAGTACTGGACGCATAGCTTCCTCGGACAAGGCTTTAGATCCAACGAGACCTATGAAGCGAATTAAATTATTATATCTTCAATTTCTTCAAGTTACATGGTCTTCCGACTTAAGATATGAAAGACAAAAGCCATAATTGAAGAAGTGAGTGGAAGAAGGCCGTATGTCACAAATTTCATTATTTTACTGAAATATGCTCCAAATTTGAATTATATTTTTGATTATAATCATTTAATATATAGTTTCAGTACCTTGTTTTTTTTTTTCTAAACCTACTACTAACCTTTAGGTCATACAATGAAAAATTAAACAAAGTTGCATGCCACCTTCATCTACTCAATTTCTTGCCTTCAGAAATAAAAATGTTACTCAAACCCAAATATTTATATTTTATTATAGATATTAACATTTGACATTCAAATAAAATAAATAAGAGAGCATCTCAAACTATTTAATAGCTTTGGAATTTTAGTCAGGTTTAACAACTTTGGAATTTGACTCATAGTTGGCAACTCTGAAATTTTATACAAATTTAACAACACTGGAATCATGTCCATATATACCTTTTAATATGCTAAACATGCCAGTTGACTTCTTGGGGCTAGCATGCGTTTGCTGTACCTCATCTTCACTGCTACTTTCCTCCGATTCCACTTCCAGGTCACGGATAGCACCGGTCATTTGACCCACCAACTGTTTTTATAATTGTTCGATGCAGTTAATAGAATATCATACATAATCAAACCAATTAATAAGGGAATTAGGATATCTATATTGATGGTTTGTCACACCGAACTGCCACTATTATATACCAAATGAAACACTTTATGTCGTAGCACACTTAGGGAGTGTCTTATTCGGGGCTCAGCCAATCTGTATAACCAAGCAGGGTGGTAATGGTTAATATCCAAATGTGTTTTTTTTTTTTCAGTTACATTATTGGCCTGACCGCACTTTACAGTGTTACCGGACATTTTTGAGCCAGTGCTTAATGCACTCAGCAACTCAGGCAACAAGTTCAAGAACGTCAACGTGGCCGAACTTTGGCTTGGGCTGTTACTTTGAATGCAACAACGCGAATCTAAATCGAAACTAATCATATATATATGAATTAGTGATACACATATCTGTACCTTCATGTATGTCTCTCGAAACCATGTATTGTTATATGAACACGTATTTCGTATCTGACAATTTGGCTAAATTAATTAACCAAATTCGAAAAAATATAGGAAAAAATGAAGACGATCACTTCCACCATATCACTATGATTTCCTTCACATAAAGCTCCAACTCAGTTGCTAGAATTGGAGTCTACGTCCACCGACGCTGTGTCTAAGCAAGCTATCAACTAAGCCATAATTGACTCAGACTGTGTGGTAACATAATAACCTGTGTGTCTGGTGTGATGTTGGTATCGTTGTCTCCGGGCTTGTCCGTACTAAAGTCCAAAGATGGTAGATCACGTGAATCTCCACCAAGGTTCCATACTCGAGGTTGCTTAACACGCTCCGTTACCTTAGGACTCTTCGGTGATTTCCTTTAATAAATTAATTAATGTGACTGAAGAATTGTTGGAGTGACCAGATCAAGCATCTTATAATCTAAGCTCTAAGCTGAGTTTTGCATTTGTCTGAGTGATTACCAAAGGTAGAGAGATAGACAAAAAACTTTTAAATATTACCCTAAATAAATAACAATCATAAAAATAAAGGCTTATGATATGTATGACTGAAAATAAAAAAATTATAAATGTAAGTGAATATTGTTGTATGTAAATATGATTAGGAAGGCACACAAGAGATCATAAAATAAAATGTAGTAATTTAGTGTCACTTTCTATGCCTTCATCTTTCATGTCTTTAAAATAACTAATTAAATTACACAACATTTCTTTTACTTGGCTATTGAAAGGTGAGACAAACGAACAGCTGGGTCACCTGATGTTAAGTGATCACTGCCGTCCATAGACACTTGCAACACCAGTTGAGTGGAAAGTGCGTTATCAACCTTTGTTTGGAGAAAAGGGTAAGGGGAAACGGAGTGGGGGGCGAGGATAGGTGGGCCCACGGCGCTCTCACTGACCGAACGAAACGCAACAATGCAAACACTGTTACTTCACGTCAATTTTCTGTTATCGGGTGGTACTACTCCAGGCAAGCTGACCCATTCATGCTAAAACCAGTAAAAGCTTCAGCGTGGCTCTACCACCTTTTCGTATTGTTAATTATCGGATCACTCAATCGGATTTTTTCACTTTAATGATAACTTACTTTATGTCTTTCTTTTTCTGAGAGGACATCTTTTGAGCGAGTTTAGCTCGGTTTGCAGCAATAACATCATCCTCAGCCTCTTGTGTTTCTTCCACTTTTCCATTAATCAAAGTCTTTGCCTCTACTATTTTAACTACAAGAAACAAAATGAATATTAAAGTATATAATTCTCCCAATATATCCCTCAATATTTAACAACTTTGGAATATTAGTCAGGTTTAACAACTTTGGAACTTGAATCATTGTTGGCAACTTTGGAATTTTATACAAATTTAACAACACTGAGGCATTATATCTCATATATTATCAAGAACTGTTTTATGGGTGTTGTTAAGTTGCAAAATTACTTATTACGTTATCTTTATGTATTTCATAAGGATTACACATCTTTATCAATGTAAGCGCCCGAAAACACCTTCTTAGGACTTCATTTAAATACATGGAATTTTCTTTACTTTATTCTGCTAAAATATACACGTATTGTAATTAAAACCTTCAGAAAAAAAAATTGTTATAAGAATTTTACCAACATTAGTTGCATAATTTGTTTTAAAATATTTATAGGTATACAAAAAAATAAACACGCAACAGTAAATAGTACGGCTACACCCATAAACAGCACTGGGACATGTCAAAATTTTGCTTTTAATAAAATATTTCTGAACAGAAAAATATTTACATTTTTGGACCATGATATGACCATACAACCATTGAATGATTTGATATCAAGTATAAGTCATGAAATGTACAACTCTTTTATATCATTATTAGTACTATTGCGTTAATTTGAGATGTCTGTACGGAGCAAAGTTTTATTAGAAACTCATAGTATGCAAAAACACCTTGGATAATGCAAGGCAACAAATTTATATATTTTACAACAATTTTTTTCATGGTAATATTTTAATTCCACCAGATTTTTCTTGAATAATAATGACAGATTTAGCGAAAAAAACCCAAGTTGGGTACATGTACTTACAAAATATAATTTCAACAAATATTTTAGATGCCACAGTTATTCAACTACAACTAAAGAAATGATTATGTGAGATTTTGCGTAGCTTTCATAACTCGTTTAGCAGGTTTACCATCTTAGAGCCCATCGGCATTTGACATTAGATTGTGACCAAACAGTAAACCTATAAAATACTAGCTCTTGCCTGCGACTTTGTCCGCATAGTAATAGTTACTTTAGGCTGGCCTGAACATGCAGCAGAAGCTCTCAAGACGGAAATAATCCTAATTTAAAATTATTTTTCATCAGTGCTTCACTTCTATTGGTTTTAGCGTGATGATATATAACCTTCCCTGTTAAATGAACTATATAACACTGAAAGAATTTTTAAAATCGGCTCAGCAGTTCCTGTGGTTACCCCCTACATCATCACAAATTCACAAATTTTACCTATTTATAATATTAGTGTAGATAAGGAAAATTATGAAGGTGCTAAAAATTGATCTTAATCATATGGATATTTATGAGGCCACATTAGTACATAGCTACCGTGTGTGACAATAGGGTGGGTCACTAGCGCAATATAAATAAGTTACTTATATAGACAAATTTTTGAAATTATAATCATACCACTTTTCTTTCCTTTCTCATCGCCTTTACGTTCAATCATAGATGCGACAGTCTTCTTAGACTTCTGTGAGTCTTCAAATGTCCTCATCTGTTTTGGAATCTTAGCTTGAGATTTGGCTGAAAGTGATAGGAAAAAAATAAATAATGTGAAAAATATATAATATCGCTTCACAGTTCAATGAAATTTAAGATAAGAGGCCTCATAAATAATAGAATAATGAGTTTACTAGTATTGTAACAAGGATCTTAAGAACTGAACAACATAATATAAAGTAATAACATATACAGGTTCTACTAATGATATGTTATTAGTGAAAAAGTTCACTTTATCAAAACATGAATGGAAGATTACGGGTTTAAAAAATATTGAATATTTCCAGAAATCAACCACATTTACCCACAGTACACACTACTGAAAAATAAAGAGAACTGAATCTTTGTATAGTGTAAGAGCACCAATGCTACATCTATTAATACAAGATACCAATTCTTCTGTTGCTGTGTTAGATGTAAATTATGATTTGTGTAAAGACTGCAGTCTTCTTAAGATTGGTTATAAATATCTAGAGATTATATTAACCACTTAAATCAGACTACACCATATCAAGTAAAGAAAATTTATTGGAAAATTAATTTAGTAATTCGCTTTGTGTCTCATTTTAGGATATGTAGTTTTTTTTCTTCTTATTCTTCTGTTCTGCTGATTCTTGGTCCACACCTTTTTTTTGCTTTTTTTTATTGTCTGCATGAAAAATTGTATTTGTGAGCAACTGTTGGGTGTTTTTTATTAGTATTATTTTAACTTAACATTTTTTTCATTTCAATTAACTATTTACTATTTTAGAATAGATTTTTAATGATGTTGTCAAGTTAATGGCAGAATATGTAGTTATAGTCTTATCTAATTAGAAGCTGTTACAGTTTGTGTAAATCCACAAAATGATGATCTAGTGTAAACCAATTTGGCTTGTACTTATTATATACTAGCTGATAGCTGCAATTTCAATTGTATCATCATATATGATTAATTTAAAGAAGAAAAAAACAATAACACCTCATAACTTCACAAAAGTGGAGACCTAAGCACAACAAGAAAATACATCACTGAATGTATATTACTTGTAACATTGTTTTTTGTTTGGACCTTAATATCTTTATATTAAGTAGAGTTACTGTGATACTTTTTTTTTCAGATAAGAGTATAAATTATAATAGATAAATATTTAATTTTTATTAAGACTAATTGTCTTATAATTAAAATTAAAAAGAACTGATCAAGTTTTTTTTAGTAATAACTATATTAATAACTTTATTTGTATATAGGATGTATTGTACTATTCTCTAGTTATTACTTAATTCATCCATAGCTTACCCCACTGCTCACATTCCTGTAATAATCTGTCAAAAGATGATTTAAAATCAAAGTCCATGATATGGGGACCCGACTGCAATTCATTCTTATATTTATCCCTGAACTCCAAATGGACATCATTTAGGAACTTGTCGACATATGATAACTGCAGAATACGCTGGTATGCCACAACGAAGACAAGTTCAAACTCATTATCGAGTTTATATTGTAATGTTAAGGCATTATGGTTGAATGTATTATTTCCAGAACGTTCCTAAAAGTAAAGACAAAATTCATTGGAATGTGGTCTCATGATGAATGTGTTTCTCAGACATTCAATTCAAAAGTTGTTTAATTTTTGAATCCAATGATTTTTATCAAATAATATTTAAAATTGTATGACAAACAAAAAAATAAACACCATTTAAAAAATAAAAACTAATTAAATAAAAATGTTTCTTTTGTATAATTTTTATAAAATATTCTTCATTCTATCAAGGATGGTTTGTACATAAATCTATATGCAAATATATGTATATATATATATATGTGTCAAATAATGCACTCACTTTGCAAAACAATATACATGTATAGTCTATAGTAGTGTTTCATTTGTGTGTGTAAAAATAAATGTACTTAAAATGAAGTTGCAATATGAATACAGTGGAATAGTAAGTCATTTACAAATATACATTTATTATTGGGAAATATAAGTTATAAAAGTACCATATTTATTTATAATATAAGCATATTGTGACCGTAAATGTAGCGAGAAATTAGTTTTTCCACGTTGCTAATACTGAATTAATTAGATTACGCACAGTCAAGGGCTTTCCATGACTCCAATACCAGCAAAAGTATACTTACTTGTAATATCACACTGCGAATCAAAGCGTTCACGGAAGGCGAAAATATTTCACCAGTGCTTTGAAAACACCACAACACAATCCCTCCTTTACTGAAAATACTGAATAAATCTAACATTTTGAAATATATTTATTTTAACACTTTACAAACGTTTCGTACTACGTCGGAATGTTGTGTCGTTGTTACTTTGGTTATAAAGAGGTACTTTACGGATTTGACTTACGTTTGACAAGAAAATGACAACTCACAACCAAATCACCACAGAATACAGATTAATTGATCACAGACATTTTATTTCTTTATTATTAAGACTATCAAATATTAGTATTTTAAGCTAAGCCTAATATGCAAAACCAGTCTTGTTAAATAAAGCTGTAAGAAACCGTATCAAGTAATTCTTAAATCGTTTAATGCGAAAGACTAAATTATCTATTTCATTATTAATTATTTTTGAGCACTATACAAATGTACATTAGTTGCTTTCTGTAAGATTCCTATTTAATTATTTTAAGTTTTATCCAAACGAAGAATTCACTTATTACAAATATGTATATTTACAATAAGACAAGTGTAGTTCAAAATTATTATAGTAACACTAAAATTTTCTATGTCGTTCTTATATAAAGTTTAAATGAACTGATACCGTAATCAACACGTTTCATTTGTTAATCCATTATATGATCATCATCGTTCATGTAATCTATTGGTTGTTATTTTTACAGTTTTGTTGCTAAATGCTTTTTTACGTGCAATTGTACGACGAAAGTTCATATTCCCTAAGAAATCCATTCTAATAAAATAAAAAAAACTATGGAATTAATTTTCAATAAGTTCCAATTAAATGAATCCATTTGCAATTTAAATTAATGGCAATAGTCTTTCGATTCAAAAAACAAATTTTTATGCTAATTGCTAATACATTATTCATACACATAACTTTATTCAATACACTTACTCCTTACACTAAAATTGCAGTACTATATTACGATAAAAATTGTTTGGATTTCGTCGACTTTAAGTAACTGTTAGAATATCAACAGTAACTTACTGAAAAAGGAATATCGTATAATTATGTGCAATTCTTATATTTATTTGAATTATAAATACATAAAAGTATAAAAATCATATGAATATGACCTTTATCTTGTAATGCTTAGCTTGAGCCGTGATACCACTTTGTAGAAATCGCTACTTTTTTTTATTAGAGTAAAAATTTTCGGTAGTTTTATTTAAAATACATTTACAAAAAGCTGGATGCTAATGTGTAACGGTTTACATAATACTTACATATTGTATAAGTATACTAGAAAACCAATATTTCAAAACACATCTTTCATTTAAAAATAGCAATGAGGTGGTTAGTGTTACGTAAGCTTATAAGTTAATTAAGATATACAATTAAGAAGATTGTAATAAATAGCATATGATTAAAAGGATATCCGACGTACTTACATTGTAATGTTAACCTGAAAAAGAAATTGCATGTACAGATCAAAGACAATTTCTTATATTTCAATGTAAATCAATTTGTATCTGTGGTAAACAGTCTATTGAACTTTATGGTTTCACTCTATTTTGCTTACGGCGATCCGTGATTGGCGATCGCTTGGATCTGAATTCTGAATGTTCTGTGGACTTGAATGACTAGAATTTGTCAAATCATCTTCTAATTTATACGTTCAGTTTTCGGAAGAAAGAAAATCGTCGAAACTAAAAAGTGACAACTTGTTATTTTAAAGATACGAAGATGAAATTAACATCGGCATCAGGGATTATATCCCTACTCGACGAACCAATACCAGAATTAAAAGAATACGCTTTGGAAAGGTTGGATAATATAGTCGATGTGTTTTGGCCCGAGATTTCCGAGTCTATTGTGAAGATCGAAATTCTACACGAAGATAAAGACTTTTCGCAGCATCAGCTTGCAGCTTTAGTCGCCAGTAAGGTTTATTTCCATTTAGGAGCTTTTGAGGATTCATTGACGTACGCCCTAGGGGCTGGCGACTTATTCGATGTCAACGCTAGAAACGAGTATGTTGATACGACAATTGCAAAAGCGATCGACTTCTACACACAAAAGAGGAAGGCTCTCTTTGTTGACAGTTCAGCAGAGACCATCGATCCTCGTTTGGAGGCTATCGTGAATCGTATGTTCCAGCGTTGCCTTGATGATGGACAGTACAGACAAGCTCTCGGTTTGGCGCTTGAAACACGACGGATGGATATATTTGAGGAGGCTATCATGAAATCTGATGACATATCAGGTAAATGCATTTCATTATTCCACAAAAAAAATATATGTATAACAAATAATATAATAATATTTTTGAAGTTATTATATATGTAATATCCACATGCAGTATATATTTTTAGAAGTAGGACAATAATCCATATTAATTTATAAGTTTATGTTATATTTACTTTTAATTATATGTATTATAATTAGTAGATGGATATCATACATATTTGACTCTTCATTGTACAATTTAGAACTTAAAAAACATAATGCAATATTTTAATCCGTATATTGTACTTGTTATGGTGTATCATATAGCCAAAACTTAAATATGTAACTATAACTGAAGTTCTTACAGTATCTTTATTGTCTGTAACTTAAACAGACAAAGATATAATAACAAACAAAATAATATTTTAGTTTGAACATTACACATACTACTAGAAAATTAATTAAATTACTGGAAAAATGTATGCATATACATATATACTTTTAAATGTGTTTTATTGTTAAATATTTTAATATCAATTGCCTTTTGCTTGGTCAGATCAATTCCAAAAAAGCTAAACTAATTTTGACCATATTTCATAACAGATAGAGAAATAGCAGATAGAATAGTGACTAGAGAATTTTATCTATGGTACTTATCATTAATTATACTTGAATATATTAGCTAAGTAATAATTTACTAGTCTTCACTTAAAAACAGTAAGTGTTATAGATTTTCAGTAGTTAGGGCAAAATCACAGTAATGAAAGAGCATACAGTGACCTCAGATAAGTCATGTAGTTTAAAATAAAAAAAAATTAGTAACAAGAAAGGTGTAGATACAAGCAACAGTATTATAAAATCAACAAAATCATATTGTGTGTCAGTGTCTCGTACATTGTCTTGTACAATAAACATACATTAAAATTGTAACTACTCACCTGAAGTGACATAGTTACAGAAACAAAAGATTCTCATAAATCGCAAACACAACTTCAATCCCTTTCAAAGCTAGTTACTGATATAATGATATGGTTATAAATACTTTATATGCTAATGCATATTGCCGATAAGACTTTTAGTACTAGTATCATGCTGGGTGTAACAACAGTGTATAAATTTTCTATAAAATATAAATATTGTAGATTAGTCTTCCCACAGTTATTCCCAGTATGACCACACAGAAGCTATCTAAAATAATATATACATTATTTTATAATACACTCTTTTTTTTTGTCTTGGTAATTTTCTTCACATAATTCATTTTTAAATACAATTTGTTTGATTAACACATTTATATGTTATATTTTACAGGAATGCTTCAGTATGCCTTCACTGTAGCAATGAGTCTTCTCCAAAATAAAGGATTCCGTTCAACAGTACTTCGGTCTCTTGTGGGTCTCTACAGAAATCTCAACATCCCCGATTATGTCAACATGTGTCAATGCCTCATATTCCTTGAGGACCCTCTCGCAGTTGCTGAAATCCTTGACAAACTCACAAATGGGCCACAGGAGTCTGTTTTGATGGCCTATCAAATAGCGTTTGACTTGTATGATTCAGCCACTCAGCAATTCTTAGGTAGAGTTTTGCAGGCTTTAAGAAGTTCAGCACCAATACCCAGTGCTTTAGGGGGTAAACCACAACCACAAGGAGGTCCCTTCCCAGAATCTTCAATGGAAGTAGACCAGCCAGCAGAGGAATCAAGTGCTGAGAGAGATATTAACAGTCTAAATGATGAAGAGAAAGAACACCAAAAGAGAGTTGAAAAATTAATCTCAATTTTGGGCGGTGATGTCTCAATAGGGCTTCAACTTCAATTTTTAATAAGATCTAACCATGCTGATATGCTTATCTTAAAAAATACGAAAGATGCCATCAGGGTTTCTATATGCCACACAGCCACTGTTATAGCCAATGCCTTTATGCATGCAGGAACAACTAGTGATCAATTTCTAAGAGACAACCTGGAATGGCTAGCAAGAGCCACTAATTGGGCGAAGTTAACAGTGACTGCTTCCTTAGGAGTAATTCACAGAGGTCACGAAAATGAATCATTAGCTCTCATGCAATCATATTTACCAAAAGAAGCAGGACCTTCATCAGGATATTCAGAAGGAGGTGGCTTGTATGCCTTAGGTTTAATTCATGCCAATCATGGTGCAAATATCATTGATTATCTTTTAACACAATTAAAAGATGCTCAGAATGAGATGGTACGTCATGGAGGCTGTCTTGGACTTGGTCTAGCAGCAATGGGCACTCATCGGCAAGATGTGTATGAACAATTAAAATTTAACCTATATCAAGATGATGCAGTGACTGGTGAGGCAGCTGGAATAGCAATGGGAATGGTTATGTTGGGATCCCGACATGCTGTGGCAATTGAAGACATGGTTGCTTATGCTCAGGAAACACAACATGAGAAAATCTTGAGAGGCTTAGCTGTTGGTATTGCATTCACTATGTATGGAAGGCTTGAAGAAGCAGATGCTCTTGTTCAACAACTTTTAAGGGATAAAGATCCATTGCTACGAAGAGCTGGATGCTACACTATTGCCACAGCTTATTGTGGCACTGGTAACAATGATTCTATAAGAACATTACTCCATGTTGCTGTTTCTGATGTAAATGACGATGTTCGGCGTGCTGCAGTAACAGCTCTAGGTTTTCTGCTATTCAGAACTCCAGAACAATGTCCTTCAGTTGTTTCTCTACTTGCTGAATCATACAATCCTCATGTACGTTACGGTGCTGCTATGGCTTTAGGTATAGCTTGTGCAGGCACAGGAAATCGCGATGCTATCGGTCTTTTGGAGCCTATGGTGAAATTTGATCCAGTAAATTTTGTGAGACAGGGTGCTTTAATAGCTTCAGCTATGATCCTCATCCAACAAACTGAAGCACTCTGTCCAAAAGTCACTTATTTCCGTCAACTTTATTCACAAGTGATCTCAAACAAACATGAAGATGTTATGGCAAAGTTTGGTGCTATTGTTGCTCAAGGTATCATTGATGCTGGTGGTCGTAACGTCACTGTTTCCCTTCAGAATAGAACAGGACATATGAATATGCTGGCTGTTGTGGGTATGTTGGTATTCACACAGTATTGGTATTGGTTCCCTCTTGCACATTGTCTTTCACTCGCATTCACACCAACATGCGTAATTGCTCTTAATTCTGACTTAAAAATGCCCCAATTGGAAATGAAATCAAATGCAAAACCCTCTCTATATGCATACCCAGCACCTTTAGAAGAGAAAAAACGTGAAGAGAGAGAACGGGTAACCACTGCCGTATTGAGTATTGCGGCTGCAAAAGCTCGCAGGAGGGCGCACGGTGAGGGTTCGGCAAGCAGTGTTACTTCATCATCTACTTCTAAGATGGAAGTTGATGAGGAAGAAAAGAAACCAACAAAGTCTCCAAACCCTAACATCACCGTTCATGGTAAATCTGATAAGGATGCTACAAAAGAGGGAAAGAAAGAAGAGAAGGAGGGAGAAGAAAAAGAAACCAAGGAAAAGAAAGAACCCGAACCTACATTTGAAATATTGAGCAATCCAGCAAGGGTCATGAGGCAACAGTTGAAAGTACTTTCAGTTGTTGAAGGTTCAGGATTTACACCATTGAAAGACATTACTATTGGTGGTATAGTGATGTTAAATCACATGGGTGAAGGTGAACAGGTTCTAGTAGAACCAGTTGCTGCTTTTGGACCAAAAACTGAAGAAGAAAAAGAGCCCGAGCCCCCAGAACCTTTTGAGTATTTAGATGATTAACACTGCATCTTCAGTTAATGTTATGTATCACTATTCTATAACTAATTTGATTTATCCTGAAATGTATTAAATGATTGATAATTAACAGTTTAAAATATTGAAGTACACAATGAACTAAAAGAAAATTATAGTGTTTCTTGGAAATAAATGATTTTAATTACATTTTATATCATTATTTTAGATTAATATAGTAAACTAGGTCCTTGAAAAAATGGACATTTAATAAACATAATTGAACACAAAGGGCTTTCATCCAGAAACCGTGTACTACTATTCCAGAAGGACGATCAATTTTACATTAACTCGAGCGAAGCCGCCAGCAAAATTTAGTTATTCCAATAGAATAAATCAAATCAAAATATCCTTTATTCAATTTAGGGCCTGAGAAGGCGCTTATGAAAGTCAAAGCTACCACCGGTTCGGAAAACAACCAGTCATCGAGAAGAACCGGCAAGAAACGCGACCTTGGTAATCTTTTCATGTTACATATTTTTACAAAGTATAATCTAGTTACAAAGTTTTTAGTGGATGTGCAGAGAGGAGCGTCATTAACAGACGTCACAATCATTCACATACTGGTCCGTCTTATAATAGCCTTTAGATATTAAAACCCGCTTGACATGACTCTTGAACTCACTATCTGTCAAATCGGTAACACGTTTAGAGATTTTGTTATAGAACCTAACACTATTACCTAAAAAAATGTTATTGGAATTCGTGAGCCTGAAGCATGGAATGACTAACTTGTTGCAGTTTCTAGTATTTAAATTATGTTGGTCTTTTACCTGATCCAGCATATCTAAGTTTTTGCGGACATACATTAAATTATCAAAAATATATTGGGAGGGCATAGTTAAGATATCGAATTCATGAAACACAGTCTTTTAATGAATCGCGAGGCCCCACATTATAAATTGCTCGAACTGCTCGTTTTTGTAATAGGAATATGGTTTCCACCTCAGCTGCTGTACCCCATACCAAAATACCATAAGTCAATAATGTAACTGATAGCCTGAAAGAACTTTTTTTTATATTTCACAAAAAATATTTTACTGGTAGTATTTCTAGAAACATGCCTGCGTATATATTTGTATAGTTTACAATGAACTAATATATCATCATCAAACATTTTAATCAATCTAGGCCGTTAGAAGGTGCTTACGAATGTAGTTTATAATAAACCATCAAACATTTTAATAAATTTAGGACGTTAGAAGGCTCTTGTGAATGTAGTACACAAACTACTAAGAGGATACTACGTATGTAGTATAAACTAATAAATTATCATCAAACATTATAATCAATTTAGGGCGATAGAAGGCGCTTATAAATGTATCGGTTTGGAAAAATAACCTAGTCATAGAGAAGAACTGGTAAGAAACTTGATTTGGTTTTTTTTTTTTAGCGTAACTTAGCTGTATGATACCAGAAGGTACGGAGGGAAATAAATGAATGATCTTTGTTTACGTAGAATAGTAAACGCTTTGGCAGTTAATTTACGAATCCTTATTTATTGAGCTGAACAGGGATATTTAAAACACAACAACAGTACTTATGTAATTAGTAGACATAAAGAATTAACTCGATAATAAAAGTAAAAATTAGAAATGAACAATAACCTACTATACCGTATTCATCGAACGCTGAGACAAAATGTAAACAAACCATTAAAAAGGCTCTTTTTGGGTCACGATTGCTACTAATAAAATGTGAAATAAAAATAAATAGTATTTACCAGAACATGCATAAAAAAATTATATTATAGTGAGATTATAATAACACTCAGGTAAGCATGTATTCGCCACCGGGGCGGTGAGTCTTTAATACCATGTAATACATATTATAGTCTTCGATACCATGGATTATGAATTCTGAGATGTTAAAAAAATTCCCTGGAAAGCTATAACAAGAAAACCACCATGCTGTTGGAACACTTAAATGCTCAGTTGATATTTAATATGCAAAATATGTTGTAATTTCTATTGAAATAAACATTGACAGTGGCAAATGCTACTGCGGAGCCAAAAAAAGAACATTTCTTGACATTGATATAAGGATGAACGATATTAGAAAAACATCGATGGTAACAACGGTGTAAAAGTATCTTATTATATGAGAGAAATATCGGGACAACAAAATATCGATGTCTCAAAACATCGATGTTTTTGCTAGCAAATAAATCAGTCTGTAAAAAAAACTAACTTTATAGGATGTTTTCCATACCGTCTGTTCCGTTGCTGGTACAGGAGTTGACCAGCTTTGAAAGAAAGCTTTTCTGAAGCTGTCCCCTTTTCCCTTAGGAAATGCAAAGAAATAACTATTTGTACGGCTTACTTCGATAACGTTAATTAGTATCATCTAGTGTAAATAGTTAAATTTGATAGTTATCTAGTCGCTAGCTAGTACACGTACAGCGTTAGATGACCCTAAATAATATAATGACATTTCGATATTTTATTCTCATAACAGCGATGTATCGACGTTATCGAAATCAAAACATCGATGTATCCATGTTATCTAAATGAAAACATAGATATTTTTCAGCAAAGCATCGATGTTTCTTCAACATCGATGAATGTCGATCATCCCTAATTCCCTACATTGATAACCTTGTTTTACAAAGTTCTGTGATTTTGAACTGTAATTTGAAACTTTTAAAAACAGGTCAGTGTTTTGGAATAAAATGTGTAAATCTATGAGCATAGCTGTAATATAAATTTCATACCATACCAAGGAAATATTACCTTACCTTATGTTTCACCTTGATTACCTTTTTTTACTTTACATTACTGCAAAATATATGGACATAATCATTGAATTTTATGAGTAAATTTGTGACAAAGCTAACTTATTTGTTGAATAGTTAAAATAGCTATAGCTACCTTTGTGATCGGCATTTTAGAATAACATATTGTCGCACTGCAGAACACAAATTTCATAAAATTTGAAGAATGAGTCCGAGAAAAGAGGCGGTATTTCGAAAACAAAAAAAGATACTCAAAGATTCTGTTTCGTATTAGACCGATACCATAAACATTAACTGGTATCAATCTGTTTATAAATAATCCAAATAAAAATAAATAGGAACATCTATTTTTTTCTACACTCCTGTATCCAGAAAATAAATTTGTCGGGGTAAGTTATCAAATCAATCTTCTGGGCTGCTCTGAAGCGTTTAATTACATATATAATAAGAATGTAATTCTGATGTATCTGTACTTTAAGATTTTTTGGAAAAAAATGTAGGAATAAATAATGAAATACATTTCAATCATCTTTAGCAATATCTGTCTGTCTGTTTGTTTGGACATGCATCACTTTTAAAGTAGTATGTATCGATAAAACCACACTAAGAATATCATAAAGCATATCCTTGAGTAACATTAGTATTTGTTTCATTATCATCTGTCCATAAAAAAAAAAAATTGTAATTTGAATGAAGGCTCGAGTTATGAGAGAAAAGTATGTAAGTAAATGCAAATTTAATCTCTTACAAAAACAAGGATATTATATAATATGTAAGACATTAAAAATACTATTTTTTGTATTAACATCCATGAGGACGGATTCGAGGACACGGCTATTACAAAAGTCTGAATTAGTTTCTTAAGTTGGTTCGCATAAAATTATAATCAGGTGCCATAGAGTAAAAATAAAACAACAACTACACACACAAAATAGCCGCGTGCGCTTATTTAATTATTATACGATGCTTTAAATAAACTTATACACCTTATATTTATTATAGGAGATGTAAAACGCATTACTTCATAACTGGCGTTATATAATTGCTTATTTGTTTTTAAAATATCATGATTCTGCTGTGAAGTTCTTATAAAAATAAATAAATAAAATAATGTTCAAATATTATAGGAATCTAAAATTGGCTTCTATTTATCCTTAAATGGTCTCGATGTTATAAATAAAATATGTTTAAACTGAAATTTGTGTTCTGCCCATTTACATTTAGAGCCAGATTAGTGAGGCCTGTATATCACTTAGATATCAGTTTTACATAATTGGTTCCTTTTGCACTTATCTCTATAATGTAAGGAATTTTGTAAACTTCCCTGTAATTACTGTATTTTAGTTTTCTAAATACAATATCGTAACTGAATTTAAATTTAATTAAAAACATAAATTCAGATGTGATTTTCTATATATTCTAAATTCAAATAAAAACATAAAGATAGCCATCAGCCAACTTGTTAAGTATTGCTGGAGTATTACTGTAATAGAGTATTGCAGCTATTTGTAATATCAGTTTGGCTGTATTTACTAAGAGGCAATTCCAAATCTGTAAAAGCATTGAAGATTTAAGTTGATGATCATATTTTAAAAGAAAAGTTTGCTTCACAATTTCTAAACTGGTTAGCAATCTACACTGACGCATGTGTGTGTGTAAATTTTTTTTTTTTTTTTTTTTTTTTGATGCACGACAAAGTGACCGTACTATACCTGATGGTAAGCATAGTACAATCCAAAAACAGTGGCGACCACCGAGAGACAGATCATCCATCGTCGGTCGCCGCCGTCATGCCGGCCATAATGACGAAAGTCACCCGGTACTGGATATGCACAGGCTGATCCCGAAACGCGACGTGCAAAAGCGAGTCACTATGACGGGCTTTTTGTTATATATAAATATGTTAATATGAATATAATCAAACTGTAATTGTTGCATTAAATACTTGTGATCTTGTGTGTGCGCATATATTAGGTGACTGTTTAAAGTTTAACACCCCTCAACCTTTTGGTAGCTCATGGTCATATTTGAATATAAAATAGTAATATCAAAACAAATACTAATAAACAACAAAGAGAACCTCAGTTAGTTCTTGTTCTAAAACTTTTAAAAGTATAGAAATAATACTTTTATATGTAAAAAATACACCTAAGTTTAATGAAAAACATTAAAGGGGCGTTTTTCAAGGTTAATCATTACGTAATTGCTTATCGTCGGAATGCCACATGGTCGAACAAAGGGAAGCGGGGCGTGGGTTGAAATGCGGGATGCGGGACGGACTGTACGGCATGGTGTAATTTATTGTTTTCCTTATTACACCAATTCGTTTTTGCGAAAATCACCTGATGTTGAGTGATATCAGTTTTTTTCTTCTCTAGATAATTATGTTAAATATTAAGCCCATAATTTTTTTATTGATGTCGAACAAGAATCAATTAATGATTATCCTGTAAAAATATTGCTGGCGATTAACCAGTCGCGCTGTATATTTGTATTATATACACACATATATATTTACTAACTTAGTTGTTTAGGAACTTACTAATCTCAATGGTGAATTGTCCTTTTGTTCTATTTTAGACTTATGATTGAAAGCAACTTCAAATTTTGTGTTGATTTATTATAGTATTTTTGCAGTTGATAAAAATTTACATGACAATGGCAGAATTATGGATTTTGGGGCGTGTTCAAATCAAACACTGACTTTGCAACCGAAACTTTTAATGTCCACTTTTGTCGAGGAAAAATTTGTATCTGTATGTCAACGAATATGTCGTTGTTTTTGTAAAAGGGCCAGAGACAATTTTTATGGCCAGCACGCTACACCACCCCCTACGGAGTAAAGAAAGTCCAGTATAAAAACATTTACAAAACAGAGCATTATACACATATTTACATTAAGTATAAAAAGGTAAAGCATACATAACTAAAGACTTAGAGTTACAACATCAAGTTACAATAGTCTTAAAAAAATAAATAATTATAATACACATAAGTTTTTACAATGGCAGTAATACAACTATATATATAAAAGTTCTTTACAAATCTAGCGTCGGTTTAAATTGACACGACGTCCAGATCGAGTAACGTAGGGTGAGGGTAATAAATTATCTATAGGTGGCTTGAGGATAGGAGGAACGGATGTGACTGGTGAAGATGGTGGAACTAAGGGTTGAGGAGTAACTTCCGAGAAGAAAGCAGGTTTGACGCGATCGATACTGACAACCACTTTCTTACCCTTAATGTCCAAAGTGAGCGTTTTGTTGTCACTGGACCGTTCAAGAACCTGATAAGGTCCAGTATAAGGCGGCTGAAGAGGGCGTCGAACAGCGTCATCACGCAAGTATACATGCGTAGCTGTTGATATGTCCTTGAATAAGAAAGACTTTTGATTACCATGGCGAGATGCCGGTACTGGTTGAATGTTCGACATATGTTGACGCATCCTAACGACTAAATCAGCTGGATCTTCACCAATAGGGTTCTGAGGTGCAACAAGTAGTTCTCCTGGGAGTCTCAATGTTTCACCGTACATGACCTCGGCGGCTGTACACTTGAGGTCCTCTTTAAAAGCGGAGCGCATGCCTAAAAGTACAAACGGTAGAGCGTTCAACCAGGACTGTTCATGACACATTAAAGAGGCCTTAAGTTGTCTGTGTACGCGCTCTATCATACCATTTGCCTGTGGGTGATATGCGGTTGTCCTTCGCCGTGTAGTGGCAAAAGTGATGAGGAGTCTGCGGAATATGTCAGACTCAAATTGAGTACCCTGGTCGGTCGTGATACAGAGTGGTATGTCAAATCTAGAGATCCATTCTCTAGTAAAAGTCTCTACCACTTCTTCTGCAGTTATAGAACGCATTGGCCATACTTCTGGCCACCTCGTTACCCGGTCTATTGCAGTTAAACAATAGCGATAACCATCGCAAACAGGTAATGGTCCTATGATGTCCAAATGGACATGGAGGAATCGACCAGATGGGGTTTTAAAATTACTGTGGGGAGCGGTATTATGCCTGGAAACTTTACTGCGTTGGCAGGCAGGACACGCTCGTGACCACTCGCGACATTCTTTATTAACGGATGGCCAAACATACCGCTCGGTCACAAGGCGGGTGGTAGCTCGTGCGGCGGGATGGCTCAAATTATGCAGCTTATTGAAGATAACCCGCCGCAGTTCTGGAGTCACATACGGACGTGGCCTATCTGTGGAAACATCACAAAATAGAGAAACGCCAGTACCAGGAATATTAATTTTGGTAAGTTTAAGGCTTGAACCGTTTTTTAACAAATTTTGAAGTTCTTCATCAGTACCTTGAGAACGTGCTAAGGTTTCATATTCTTGTTCTAATGAAATTGCCTCAATTCGAGACATGGCATCAGCAATAAGGTTTTCAGAACCTTTAATGTCAGTTGTGAATTGACTGATGAAAGATAATTGGTTCAGCTGTGCAGGTGGAAGCTTCTCTCGTCTTTGTACAAAAGCGTATAACAGCGGTTTGTGGTCAGTGAAAATGGTTGCATTGCTAACTTCTAAAATATAACGAAAGTGTTGTACACTTTCGTATATTGCTAATAACTCTCGGTAATAAGCAGGCCACTGTGATTGTTTTGAAGTCAATTTTTTACTGAAAAAAGCTAAAGGATACCATTGACCATTGACTTGTTGCTGCAAACACGATCACACGTGAATGCTGGAAGCATCTGTGAACAGATCGAGACGTGCATCGTTAATTGGATGTTGAAGTAAAGTTGCCTTTGATAAACTAGTTTTACAGGCTTCAAAATGCTCCAACAGCTTGGGCGTCCATAAAAATGGTTTTGCGCCTTTACTGTTGGTGGCGACTACTGCGTCAATGAGTGGTGCTTGAAACTGTGCAGCATGAGGTATGAAGCGGCGATAAAAATTTAACATACCAAGAAAACGTCGTACACCTTGGATAGTTTTAGGCGGTGAATAATTCAGTAAAGCTTGTACTCGATCCTGAGGAGGGCGAATTCCTTCTGAGTTAATGGTGTGACCCAGAAAAACTACTTCGTGGGCACCAAACACACATTTTGATGTGTTCACTATGACGCCATAATCTTGTAGGCGTTTGAACAAGATTCTGAGATGGTCTTTGTGCAGAGATTCGGTCTCAGAAAATACGAGGATATCGTCCACGTAAGGGAAAACAAAATCTTATCCCTGTGTGACCTCATCAATAGATCTTTGGAATGTTTGTCCAGCATTGCGTAAACCAAAGGTCATATAGGGGAATTCGAAGAGGCCAAATGGTGTAACAATGGCGGTCTTCGGAATATCCTCGTGGTATACCGGAATCTGATGGTACGCCTTTACCAGGTCGATGGTACTGAAAATTTTCGAACCTGCTAGATTGTGGCTAAAATCGTTCATATGTCGGACGGGATAACGGTCAGGTATGGTTCGCGCGTTTAATGCGCGATAATCACCGCAAGAACGCCAAGATAAGTCTTTCTTGACCGTCATATGAAGCGGAGAGGACCAAGCACTTTGAGACGGGCGGGCAACGCCGTTCCGTACCATGCTTTCAAATTCGCTCTTTGCAGCAGTAAGTTTCTGAGGAGCTAACCGACGAGGTCGACATGATACTGGAGGCCCGTCTGTAGTCCGGATATGGTGGACTGTGTTGTGCTTATGAAAGCGAGGAAGACCGGGAGGTCGGAAAATGTCTGAGAATTCTGCAAGCACTTGTGCAAATGCAGAATCCGAGGGACCTATTGCCTTAACGCTAGAGTGCTCAATAACAGCTGTG
>JACEII010000029.1:3158331-3180626 GCA_014332785.1 Antheraea mylitta | reverse complement strand
GCTATTTCATGTGTAAGTTGCTGCACCATTTCTCTAAGCGAAGCCAATTGCATTGCTGGTGAGTCCATGTTGCAGGCGGTTGATGGTTCAAGCTGAGATACAGTCCTCGTTCGTTTCCTTGTTGAGTGGTTGCGAGTTATTTCTACTGCACGTTCAGTAAAAGAAAGATCTCACCGTTGTGTTTGAAGTGGATGAGTCACGGGTCATGCAGGGGTCCTTTCCTCTGCGTAGTTGGCCGTCGTGAAATTCGTCGGTGCAGTGTAGAAGTCACCGTTGTATTGGGCCTCGCCGTCCGGTTGCGAATATTGTGATTGCTCGATAATGTTAGAGCGTCAATCACATGCGTCGGAGGTCACCAATTTTGGGGCGTGTTCAATGTGTTATTATTATAAAATCAAACACTGACTTTGCAACCGAAACTTTTAATGTCCACTTTTGTCGAGGAAAAATTTGTATCTGTATGTCAACGAATATGTCGTTGTTTTTGTAAAAGGGCCAGAGACAATTTTTATGGCCAGCACGCTACATGGAATTTTCTGCAGAGGCTAAAGACTATATAACTAACAAGCATATAGCTCACAAATAAATACATGTATTTCCATTCAAACAACAAACTTTTTTCACAAGAATTAATCTGCAGGCATTGTCTAATATAGTAAAATAGTTATTTAAAATTACCAACAGCTAATTAAATATAATTGGAAAATTATTATAGTGGAGACTCGATTATCCAAACCTCAGTTATATGAACTATCTATTAACCAAATTGTTTAATAGTAATGGCACAATTGTTACTTTACTCGGTGCATGCAGGGCGACCGGCTCACTTTTTCAGATTGTGTGGGATTACAGAATTGTTGGGAGTGAACAAACAGCAGGGAACACAAGAAAAATTTAATAAAACAAAATGTAATCATGATGCTGGGCCATTTTATTCAGAAGTTTTAGGGTTATAGGAATAACTTTATACAAACTTTCTAGGAATAAATTTCAAAAATAAACATAAAGTACTCTTAGTTTACTACAGCTGAAACAAGTTGGTAATGTGGCAGTATGGAAGAAAGAAAATGGTTTACATTGAGTGTTACCAAATACTTTAAAGGACGTTAAACCACAGTGACTATTCTGTGTGATTTTTTAGTAGCTGTTTTATAATTAATTAAGATTCTTGTATTTTAGCAAGTAATTTGTAAGTAGATATGAACATATGAAATTGTGTATCTAATCTCTTAATAAACTTTGACTTTTATTGATTTCTTTGGTATTTATTGTATTTTTTTTTTGTTTTTAATATTCATAGTACTGTTTGTACAAAGTCGGGGTTTTTTTTTTCGAACTTACTAATGCTGTTGACCTGATGTGCCTTTACAGCTTCAGTAGACTTTTTGGAATAGAGCTTCAGCTACATGGAAAGGCCTCTAGTGGCTGTGGCTTTGATTGTAACTGATGAATCTAACTATTATAAGCTAAACTAGTCATACATATTATATGAGTTAGTGTGACACACATTAGTGATCCGGTGAAATTGTTAAGACCTTGCTAAGTCAATAGCGTAGTCAGTTTGAAAAAAAAGAGATACACACGTGTATCGAAATCTGTGGCTCATAAACAATTCTTAAAACGTATTTTGATCTGACAACTCACCAAATAATCAAATTTGAAAACTAAGCGTGCTTAAGAGCCTCACTCTGGGAGATCGAACGTAACCTTAAATCACTGCCGAGGGGAGTCGTGACGAGTGTGCGGGACTGAAATTTACCGTCAGAACACAGCGTATTGCTGTAGTTACGCGGACGTGAATAGGTACACACTCTGTTGGAATAGTCTGAAGAGTACTAATTGTTCGCTGTCCTTTTATTGAGAAGATTGAAAATTATCGCAGGCATCATTTATAAAGCACTCTGTACGGTTGCGTAATTAGCGGCAGATACCACTAACATCGAAGGGTGATTTGCTGTTTTTTCGAAATAACTGCTCATGAGGGATTTTACGTACATCTAAATTGACAGAAACTCAAGTCAATATGAAGATCGATCTTTCTGACGTATTATGGGCCACCGACAGCCATCCGTAAGAAGCGATTTTTTAACATTTACATCTTATGAAAGCGGTGTCCTGTCATATGAGCGAAGGCGGGAAAACTCTTATGTCAGAATGGGGTGAATATCTTAGGTCTGAGAAATATTTTGCTCTTCGAGTGAAAACAAGCAGCCCATGAACCATGTCGGCTTTGTTCCATAGTTTATCGCCGCCGTATTGTCTGAACGTTAGTTGGCCTTCTCAAGCCAGCCTAAGAAATAGGGACTTCGTATACATTGAGAGCAAGCGAGGTAAGTTACCCTTCTAAGTACGGTATATAGTTAATAATATGTAGAAAGATACATTTTTTTCATTAGTTCATTTACCTCGATTTTCAATTATTGGATTACCTTAAAAAAAACATTTAGTGTGGATAAAATTATTAGATTACCTTAAAAAAACATTTTGTGTGGATAATCGAGTCTATACTGTAGACAGTAGCCAATCTGAGCTTCTCGTACTTCTCGAACTTTTCTTATTATTGCTCCTTTAATTAATTCGTTGTAATTCAGATTTTAAATTTCGTTCGTCTCTTTGTATAAATATTTCTTTCTTCCTTTATTCTTAATCACCAATTATTATAGTGAAAGAATATACTTTGTAAATAATGTGTTTAAATATGTACGTCTAATATAGACGGACTTTGTTGTTAAATCGATGACTTCTGGAAAGGCCAAAATAATTTTCTTATCACATCCAAACGAGTGGTCGTAATCCTATAACATACAATGAAATGTTATCTATATATTATTACGTGAAGCAAACTCTTTGTACCCTTTTTTAACCGATTTCCCGTGAACGGGTGAACTTGAAATTTGGCATAGTTAAAGTTTATATGGCGGAAAAGTGCATAAAGCTGTTTATTTTATATAAAATCCATTAGAAAACCTAAATTAATTAAAATATGCACTACTCACACTACTGCTTGAATTTTACACAATATATACATACATGTAAATAAAAATGACATTTTGATAGCCGTCAGTAACGACTTCAAAAAAGGTTGTGGAGGAGGTTACTATGCTCGACTATATGTATTTTTTTAACTCTTACGTTCCAATTACCATTTCCCATCCTACATTCAACAATAATATTATAACGTATAACTATTGTAATATTTATTATTTTTTATGGTGAACTCACTTCAAATGATGATTTAATAAAAAATGAGCAAAATAATACTTTGTATAATCAAAATAAGAATTTTGTTCATAAAAGTAATCCATGACTTAGACATCCGCGGTTACAATGTTGCAATTCAACCTCATGTATCAACAAAAAAGAATTTATTTTCAAAAGTTAATGGTAGTATTAAAACATCTTTGGTTTGGATTTACCATTTAATTGTATTGTGCATCCATTACTTTTCCAAACGATGATACTGGGCGTATCATTATTTCTCATAATAAACAGACTACATTTAATTCAACATCACCCAGAAATACCATCCACCCATGGTGTCATGTAAAATTAATTGAAAATTGTGTCATGGGTTGCGATAAATTTCTTTATTTTTTTAAAGTTATGTTTGCTTAAAATTCGAGAGCTTTACCATGTGGTTTTTGTTTCAAATTTATAATTAATTTCAATTTTCATTTACACTTAAATTTTTTTTTATGTTTATGTAAATAAGGATTGGCAAAAGGCAAATAACTGAGTAGCCATGATGAAAACCTTTGATTATAGAAGTATTATACCCTTTGAGAAAAGAACCCTAATAAAGTTCAAACTTTAAAAAATCAATTAACTATGGTCGAATGTCGACCACTGGGCGCCCACTAGTTAAAGTTAAATCTATCCAAGAAGAAATTAAAAGTATATGCCACCCTTATTATACGAGATAAATTTCTCACTTGTTACAGATTTTTACGCACGTGATATTAGAATATTATTTTAACAAAATGCCGAATTGCATACTTTGGGACTGTAATAATTATACAGGCAAAGCAATAAAATCATCTGAAGGCGTAACATTTCATAAGTAAGTATATAATTAATTAAATATGTGATTACAATAGCAGATCTCAATATGAATAAAAAATATAAATTGAAAGGTCTGATCGTATTAAATTCATTTTGTTAATAGAGTGCAATTTCATTAGTATATATGGTAAGTACTAAGTAACATAAAAATATGTAATAAAGCTAAATATGTGAAAGTAGCAGTCGTAACCGACCAAGATAAAGAAAGTACTGGTTTTGTCAGGGAAGTTATTATAGTCTGATCGCAAACGCTGTTCCGCGCCATAGGTATGCGCGGGGAGGTGGGGAGTGGGAAGGAAAGAGCATGAACTCACACGAGATTCATAGTGTCAGACAGATCCTAGGATATCAAAGTTAAATTTTTAAACACTGCTCAGTCCAGGAAGTTTCTGTCCATACGGCTAAGGGTTTAATTTCCAAATGGTTGAGCACTCTTACCTATGACGAAACTGAGCAATTGTTAAAAGTTAAATCGTAACTGCATAAATAAAGGAATATGTTGCGATGTAGAATGTGTGTATAAAATGTGTATAGAATGTGTATGTAAACATTTATATGTATGTGTATATGTTTAATAGTGATTGTATATAGACTTATTCGTCTAATCATATCATATCAACAATTTTAACTTATAAGTTTGAATATGTACATATACGGTCCGCTAAGGTGCTTCTTGTAAAACACGTTGTGTAATTGTTTTCTGGCTTCCAAGATACAGGCTCTGCCTAGTTTGGTAGCCACTGTAAAAGTAGTTTGTAAAATGTACAAAAATGCTAATAAATAAATAAATATAAAAAAATGTTAAGCTGTTTATTTACGAGTTATATTGTTATATTTACAAGTTATAATTATATCCAATCCCTGTTTTTCTCGAATATTATTTATAGATTAGAACAAACAATGATCCCATGTAAACGAAATGAATCTTTTCTTTTTTCGAAATGACTACGCTATTGACCCAGCAAGGTCTTAACAGCTTCACCGGACTACTAAGGCGAGCGCTTAAGGCACTCAGCTCACCTCACCTCGGCTTGGCTGTTGCCTGTTGCATGCAAAATCGCGACCTATCTTAGCTAACCTAGCTAACTATTCATATATGTATGAGCTGTTTAAATGTATATGTATACCAAGCATATACGCCTCATCAACTCCTCCATATATTTATTATCGGGAAATTGAGAGTTTTTCAGTTCGATAAGGGAAAAAAAGTAAACCCTTCCACTTTCATGTGTAAGTGTGTAGCGTGCACGTGTGTGGTGGTGATCGTGTAGTGTTGTAGCGGTGATGTATATTTGTGTGTCACTGTATCGCGCAAGCGACGCACTCAAGGGCTCTCTACCGAGGGATCGAACCTAGGCTTGAGCCGCTGCCGTGACGAAATGAATCTTTAATTGTTAGAAGTATACGTATACATCTATATTTTAATTAACTTGGTTTGCTTTTCTTTTCTTAAAATATGTGGCCAATTTGAAAATTACAATCTTGATATTTCGTATACATTTGATCAGACAGTCCGTAACAACTGCTTCGGCTTTAGGCTGATAGCTGATTTAGGCTGTAGAAGTCGTCACACGTGGCACATGGATTTAATAATTTTTTCTTTGCATTTAATGTTATTAAACATTATTTTAATTACTCTTTTCAAGAGATATGTGACAATCATATGAATATGATTTAATGATGTGCATGAATCTGGCACTTTAATTTTATATGACCCTATAATCACGTCTCTAATGATCTTAATGACATGATATGACCATGATAAATTATAATGAATATTTAACCGAATACAGTTTTGATCATTTCGAAAATGTAACAAATATGTATATACAAATAAAAATTAAATTGTACATATTTATTTCAAGGTTTCCACGTCCAGGTCAAGAGGAAAGGGAGCTGTGGATAGAATTTGTTCAAGAGAATAGAGAAGAAGAATCTTGGTTACCATCAGAGCATTCGACTATATGTTCTAAACATTTTTGTGAACAAGATTTTTACAAGACTCCAAAAGGACGCCGATTCCTTAAAAAGTCTGCCGTACCACATAAAAATCCTAAATTGGCTTCACGAATAAAAACTAAATCTAAAAAAGTTTTGAAAAAAGATCTAGCCTGCAGAAGGTTATTGTATGCAAAGAAAGAAAAATTCAGACAGCTAAACCAAATTCTTAGAAATAAAAACAGAAGACTTAGAAACTACATTAAAGAACTTAAGGCAAAATTATCTACAGAGGCATTGATTGATAACGAAAATAGGCTTTTAAATAAGGTTACTGCTGTCGAAGCATACATTAGGACATTAAAAAAAAACGTAACATGTAATAATAACAAACATGCCTACATTCCGAGTGTAGGAAAGTTTGAATCTCCAGTAGATTCTTCTTCAGGAGCATCGTTTGAAACTGATTTAGAAACACATAATAATGATACCTCTGACCTTGAAACATTGAGCAGTTGGTATGGATCATTTAAAGCAAATCCAGGTTTCACTGAAGAAGCATTTTTAATCTTAGGGCTCAAATCTTCAAATGCTTCCGAAGAAAACCCCTTAGTATGCTCGCTTGTCTTTGGAGAGATGAATATACGGCAGCGAAAACTTTATAAAAATAATAATATCGATTCAGTGGATTATGGAACAGGTCCACAAGAAGAAAAAGCAACGGAAGTGCTAGTGTTTATGTTAGTCTCTCTGAGAGAAGACTGGAAAATACCAGTTGGATATTTCTTGGCAGCTGGTGTCTCTGCTGAAATAAAAGTGAAATTAATTAATATATGTTTGCAAAAGTGTAATAAAGTTGGCGTTAGGGTTATCAGCTTAACATTTGAAGGGTGTGAAACGAATTATCGCGTTGCAGAAGCACTCGGCTGTCAGCTAAAAGATCCGGACAATATGAAAACATATTTTGCACATCCCTCTACATCGGAAAACGTATATATCTTCATCGATCCTTGTCATGTTTTGAAACTGATAAGGAATACATTGGAAAATAAAGGAGTATTTTTCGACGAAAACGACAATAAAGTGAAATGGCAATTGCTTGTGAATATAAATAAATTGCAACACAATGAAGGACTTATATTCATAAACAAGTTATCATCCAGACTGATAGAGTTTCGCAACCAGGTAATGAGAATCAAACTGGCTACTCAGTTGCTCAGCATAAGTATAACTCAAACTCTTGACCTTTGTAATGAACTTTTAGAAACATCCCAATTTTTGGATAGCACGGGTACTGTAAATTTTATCACTTTTATGAATAATTTACTTGATGTTTTCAACTCGCAAAGGTATCATTTTTATGGCTACAAGAGTCATCTGTGCAATGGGAATAAGGACAATATTTTTGAGTTGTTAAATAAAGTAAAAACATATATCCTTTTATTGCGAATTCAAGTAAAACAAATAAGAACGATTAAAAGGCCATATGCCGACCCCAGAATTATTATGAAAATATTGAAAAAAAGAGTTATTGATACACAAAGTCTGACCGGCTTTGATTGTGCAATAATATGCATTGAAACTTTAAAGAAACTGTATTGTGAAACAGTCGAAGAAAAGAAAATAATGAAAAATATATCGACGTCTCGATTAAGTCTAGAGCACCTTCATTTATTTCTCGGGTCTATTAGGAAACATTGTGGAAATAATAATCCGGATGCAGTTCAATTCCGATCAGCATATAAAAAAATTCTTTCATATTTTCAGTTGCCTTCCACTATCAGAACCTATAGTATACCCTTTGACAATTTTTCAATCCTTGCAACATCCTCGGTAAAAATTATTAATAGTACTAGTTCTAGGAGTCGTTATGACAATAAATCGTTTAAAATCCTTCAAAATGATAACAAATTCTCAACCTCTGATGTCAAAGCCAGCATAAACTGTGAAATATTGGCCCAAAAACTTAATCACGAAAACTTAATAAGCGATTCTAAACTTATAATTGGTTATATTTCTGGATTTGTAGCTCGTAAATTAATCCAAGAATTAAAATGTGAAGAATGCATCGATAATTTATTGATAAGCACAAAATTATGGCACCACAAATTGATAACCATTGGAAACATGGGTGGATTATGCTTATCCAGTGAAGATGTGTTTAGTGTTTGTGTAAAAACAGAAGATTTTATAAGACCATTAATTAAACAAAATGGAGAACAGAACTTCCCAACAAAATATAACATCCGTTACATAGTTGCCAAGACTTTAAACACTTTTCTACATTCAGATATTTTCAGTACCTTGAGTTTTCATTCATTGGAACAACCGAGCACTTTTAATCATAGGTTACACTTGATACGAGCGGTGATTGAGAAATATAGTATTATACGGTTACAACAGGAAACAGATTTCGTATCTGATTTATTGACTACCATGAAATGGCAAAAGTTCAGAAAACTAATTTTATTTTAGTTATATACAGAAAAGGATAAACAGCATGGTGTGTCAGATTATTAATATTGCGCTAGTTAGTAAGCACACGTTTTGAATATAATTTATTCCTATTTTGCCAACTAATTCTTTTATTGGAGACTAGCTTATGCCCGTGACTTCGTCCGTGTGGACTAGTTATATTGGGCTAACGCTAATAAAAAGCGGAAGCTCACTAAAGGAAAAAAGCCCTGATTTCGAAACATTCTTCATTGGTGCTCAGCTCCTGTTGTGATGCTTAGTGATGTGTCTTGGTGATTATGATTTTCTTAGTGTAATGATATATAGCCTCCTTCGATAAATTCGCTCTCTAACACTGAAAGATTTTTTAAAATCGCACCAGTAGTTCCTGAGATTAGTGCGTTCAACCAAACAAATAAACAAACAACCCTCCAGCTTTATAATATTAGTATAAATTATTATTGTCCGTATCATGTAGGTCTAATAACAAATTATCTTGTAAGACTTCAGTATCCAAACAAAATGGTGGCTCATTGTTAGAATTCTTAGGAAGTCTTGGTTCCATTTGAGAATACTTTTTATTTAATTACTCCTTAACAACTTCACTTTTATGCAAAACCCAAGCTATATTGCGTAAAATGGTACCAATGTTACTCAAATAACACATGATTATGAAAGAAGGAAGAAGTACATAATAGATCGAATCTATTCGCCAAAAACTATGGAGATTTATTAGCGCGTTAAACTGTTTAATTGTACTCGTATCTTTTAATTTGAATCATGTATGTTGTCAGAAGAAACGACGAGTAAAGTGTGTACAAAGGCAGGCCGAAAATGCCTATTTTTAAATCTATTAATCTTGATTTTAACAGATCGCAATGATGCATAAAGTTTATATTTCCTAGTTTACAGTTTTGACGAAAAAAAAGAAAAAAAAGCTTTATTGTTAATTCCGTGCTTTTGGAAATAGTTTTTTGAGAATGAAGTTCATGTTATAAAATACACCTAGAATATATTTTGGTATGTATGTTTTACAAAAAAATCATTTAAAGAAGATGAATTCTCCAATTTATTGGATTGGATTCATTCAGTTTAGCAAAGTATTTTATGTAATAAAAATATTTATAAAATTGTTACATATGGCAATTTTATTTTAAAGTAAGTATATCCACTGATAAAAAAATTGCGTCGTCACAGGACGCCTAGCAGATGTGAAACATTGAAATTGTTTTGTATAAATTATATGCCTACAAGATCCGACTACGATAGGAATCAGCAATGGTTTTTTTTTCGAAATGACTACGCTATTGACCCAGCAAGGTCTTAACAGCTTCACCGGACTACTAAGGCGAGCGCTTAAGGCACTCAGCCGATTTTATTTTGGCAACTAGCTCAAGGGTGCACGGCACACCTCGGCTTGGCTGTTGCCTGTTGCATACAAAATCGCGACCTATCTTAGCTAACTATTCATGTATGTATGAGTTATTGAAACGTATTTGTGTACCAAGCATACACGCCTCAAGAACTCCTCCATATATTTATTATTGGAAAATTGAGAGTTTTTCAGTTCGATAAGAAAAAAAAAGTAAACACTTCCATTTTCATGTGTAAGCGTGTAGCGTGCACGAGTGTGGGGGTGAACGTGTGTTGTAGCAGTGATACATATTTGTGTGTCACCGTATCGCGCAAGCAACGCACTCAAGGGCTCCCTACCGAGCGATCGAACCTAGGCTTGAGCCGCTGCCGTGGGAGGCCTAATCGGGTGGGCAGGAGCGAAATTAACCCCCAGACCAGGGCGGCGTGATCTGTGGTTACGCGGGCGTGGGCGTGAACACGTGTTTCGAGGGACAGGCTGATACTGATCGTTCGCTGACGTGATTGAATCAGGAGGGTCGGTAAAAATGTGTCGCGGACGTCTTTTATAACGCGCAGCGTTAGGTACGTTCATAGTTTGCGGCGGATACCACTAATGGACTGGGATGATTCGCGGCTTTTTCAAAATAACTAATCGTAAGTGATTTTACGTACGCTCAGATAGAAGGGATCTCTAGGTCTCTATGGAGATCGACTCTCCGGTTGTACCACGGAGCACTGGTCACTTTACGTAAAACACGAATTTGAAGAACTTGCAGCTTATGAAAGTTATCTTTGGACATATGCGCAAAAACGGAGCAGCTATATGTCATCACGGGACGGATACACGTCTTATACAAAGTGAGCTTGTTTCTGAGGGAATCAGCAATGGCATAATGAAAAGATAAAGCGTTACAAATTTGTTCTATAAAATAATGACTGTTTATTTATTTTATTACATATATATTAGTTTTTATAAATACAAAAATTGGCGATATTTATCAAAGGGTGCTAGGTCGTCTTTAGGCGTAACACTAGTAGAACGACTGGCCGACAAAACAGTTTGAATCTTATATGTATTCTAATAGGGCTGCAAATGTTTTGGAGTATTTCGTTAGTAGTGCAAAGTTCGCGTCCCCGCGCCAATAATCAGACTTACCCTGCGACTATAGATGTTTCACATCAATAAGTCTGTCAGTATAACTAAATAGTTTCTATAAATACCTACATATAGGTAAAAATATACTAGACAAGATTAAATAAGAGTCACTTTGTTTATATCGAGAAGTAACTTATTGAAACCAGAAAAGTTTAAATTGGTGCTAGGATGTCTATTATATTAAATATTTCGTGATATAACGCATTATTATGCCGGTCATGAAGTTTCAATAGAATTAAAATTAATATTTTTTGAATGAATATATAATAAGTTGCGAACTCATATATGTTTTTATTTTGCCAATTTAAAAGTTGTCTCGAAGTCTCATGAAATTTCGTGATCACGTCCTAGATATCCAAGGTTAAAGGTCTCAAGAATCGGGTTTTTGTAAAAAAACTCACATTCTATGCTGTTGCTACTTACATTTATAAAGAATATTCTAGAGAATTAAATTCTCTCCTAACTTTTAATTTCATAATTTTTTTACATACATCTAAATGTTTTTGAGCTAGAGAGTGGAGAGCACACAAAGCTTACTGTTTTATAGTGTAATACTAGATTAAAAGTTATTTCCAAAGAAGCCTTTGTTCCATTGTTATTCTGGCCGTATAAACCCTATACCCATACCCAAATTAAATATAATTATAGATGTTTTGTATTTTTTTATTATTGCATTATATATTATAACAGTTTTCCTTAATAAAGTCAAGTTTTCATCTTTTGGTTGTCATTGGTTAATCAAATTACTACGAAAGCTGAAATATGAGTAAATAACAATCGCAAAGTTAAATCTATGGTTTGTCTGACTTGACTACATGGCCTAGATATCTTTGCCTTTTCCTTGGAATGGAAAGATCAGTAACTAAAAAGTCTATGGTTGGTTATCAGAATGACAACCTCGAATGCACTATTGGCATTTTAGCTACTTTGTCGCTAGATCTACAGGTTGTTGGACATGTTTAACAATTTTTTTTTTCACTTCTTTTTTTGACTTCAATAATTAACAACTTCTAGCGAGAAATAGAATATTGAAAATATTTAAGTATATTGGTACTAATTTAATTGTAATTACTGGTAACAGCATGAATTGCTGATGTTGTTTTGGAATTTCCCTACCAGAATGACGTTCGACCTTGGGGCCGACCAGATTGAAAACAGCAAGAAGAGTTATGACTAAAATTTGTTACAATTAATCCAATTAAAGTCTTTTGTTCGTTTTATCATAGTGAAGTATTTGCATATTTCCACCAATTTTTTTACTATAGAATTTTATTAAACATTTAGAGACTTCGGGCGGATTTTTTTATTATCTATTTTTCAAAATTTAGCGACTTTTAATTGACGTCTGGAGACTTTTTTATTTCTTAAATGGCAACACTGCTCGAATGTCATTTATGTTCTTTTGACTTTCGGATTTAGAAACGTGTTCTAGAACTAAGCTAGTTAATTAGAGAAATATTGTGATATTTGTGATAGTACTATTCGCCTGGAGTGCAAAATGAAGGAAAACATAGGATTTAAAAAATTTGATTGGAATATGAATTACGGTGAATTGTCAAAAGATTTGGATTTCGTAAACAATTGTGATAATCTTGTACAGAATTTAAAAGATATACAGGAAGTTTTAGAGCAGGTGTTACCTCTCAAGCAGCACTATGACAAACTTTCAGTTCCAGCTCAGATAGAACTAGATTTGTTTCTAGCTTTCACGCTTAATTCTTTATACTGGGTGCACTTGCGTATACAGGGAATAGATCCAATGACCCACCCAATTAAAGATGAACTCCAGAGGGTTAAAGCGGCCATGTTAAAATGGCAGCAGGCAAAAGACCGCGACAAGAGACCAACAGTAAACACAGAAGCCGCAAAAAGATTCGTGAGAAGTGGTCTATATGATCCATCAAAACCTACAGCCACACAGAATAAAAGAATTAAATTCGACGACGGATCAGAGTAGAAATAATAAAGACTGAAAATCTCATTTACTATTAAATTAACTGTTTTCTAAATCTTATGTCAGTAGTTCCTATATAAAAATATACCTACATGTCATATAATTATCACATATTTGAAAAATTTGCATTGTTATGTAAAAAAGAGTTACATTAATTTTCATGTTAAAAATGTAAACTTAACAAATCTTGACAATCTAAGTTCTCGAATTCAAGTACCTTGCGGTAAAAGAGAAACATTAATTCTGATATTAAATTGTACTGACATAAGTCTAGTGTTTTGTTTTTAGTTATAAGTAAACTTTGGGCTCTGTATATTGCCTTTATTATTTATGAGGTTGCTAGCGGGTTAGACAGTATGTTATTATGCAATACATAAATATAACAATGAATATTAAATCATTGTACAATGTAAAATGTTCAGTGGTTGCGAATATAAACCTATTTTATCCTTACTATTTAATTTAATTCAACTTTTTTATATTGTTTATTCAATAATAACTTAGAATTAGGATGATTTTCATAGATTAAATTTCACTGTTTATGATTTGGAAATGTTTACCATAAATATAATTATTCATAATCTTTAGAAATGTTTTACAGCATTTTACAGGATGATCAAGTGGATGCCAGATCTTTTGTCTTACTAGGCGAGGAGTCCATAACACTTCTTGAAAGTTGTGACACAATTCTATGTTTAATGGGTCTATACCAGTATTTCTCAACATAGAGCCCACACCTCACAGCAGGCAATTTAAAAATGGACTTTAAACAGCTTTAACCCTTTCGCTTTTGGGTTATTTAAATGCAATGCTAGAAATTGGTGACAAATTTAATAAAAAAAGCTGATTCTTAAAGGAAATATTGTAAATTATCATTACATATAATTTTGTTTGATGTTACCAAAATATCAACTGAGTAATTAGAGTTGTCAATTAAGTTTTTTATTATACGTTTGATATTTTACTTACAATGTTTTGTTAACAATTTCATAGTGATTTCTTCTTAAAACTTATCATTTATATTTCTTAAGGGAACTAAACAATTTTTAAAGCTTATAAATTATGTAAAGGGGGATGGCATAAAATTTTAGAAGTGTTAAGGTGGGGCATGGCCTAAAAAGTTTGGGAAACACTGATCTATACTGTTCCATTGTAACACTTACTTCCATCACCCACTTTGGTGTCCTTGCTTTAGCAAATTGAATAAGAACTAGGGCTGGTTTAGATATTATATAAAATACAATTTTTATCTTCCACAATATGAACACCAAATATCAGAAGTTACTAATTTATTTTAGTTTTATTATTGATATATAATGTTTGCATGAATTAGGATTAAGAATTGCATGCCATAGTCATAAAATGTATTTATAAGTTTTAAACCTGTTTACTCTTGTATGTATTCTTAATTTAAGAGTTGTAATAAAATTAAAAAATCTTGTCTAGTGTTTTTATTTCAATAACACAAGTACTTAGTTATTGCTCTTAAGTTATAATTCGGAATGTAAAATAGTTTTAAATAATTTTATATAATATAAATTCATAATATAGTGCACAGTACATAGTAGCTTGCACATCTTCAATACAGAACAAAAAATTTGTCAATTATAAATACATTATACTGTGTAGAATAAATTTGTGAACAATGTGATACCCAGTAACAAATAAACACCCACTAATATAAATATACTAAATTGACTGAGAAATTGCCTTCTGTAATTTTTACAACTTACTCCATTCTCTGATTACTTTACACACAGAGACAGGTAACACCATATTACTAATACTGGGGCTTGTTATGTATAACCAAGTCTTAAACTTTAGTCACAATTTCAAAATACTTATAAGAGCTCATAATGAAAAAGCGAAATAGTTTATAGTGGCCCTAATGTCATATATTATGCAATGCACCATATAATTCAAGCCATAGGAAGCAAATTAATTAAATTTTAATACAAGACAACTTTAAGACTAGTCATACCACTGTTTGGATATTACAATGTAATATATAAATGTAATATACAAAATAATAATGCAAAAATATTTAAATTTTTCAATAAAGCTTTTGTTCTTAAGTTATACAATTTAACATTCAGTATAGTGTATTATCCCAATTTTTTGTCACCATATTAAAAATATTTATTAAAGTAATTGCACAATACACACTTTGTTCTGTTAATAACATGATATAAATTTTCATAATATATATATCACAATAAAATGCATAATATTTTACAAACGGAATGAAAAAAAGATCATTTGTAATGAATACTTAAAAATATAACAGTCAATTATTGGCAACAAATGTAAAATAATAAAATAGTTTCATAAACTTTATGGAAAATTGAATTAAATATAACTCCATTACAAACCGATAGAAGATTGTTCAGGATTGTTGAAAAGCAATGATTAATTGTAAACCCTTATTTTTATCAATTCCAAGTTTTACTACCACCTTTAGTAAATTATTAAATCAGATCATAAAAAAAAATTAATCATAAGATTTAAATGCGTTTATAACTGACTTAGAATTTATATTTCTACTTGAAGTACTAAGCCGGCCGCTGAAATATTATCACCAGCCCCTGCAGTCAATTGTGCTTCAGTACAAATTAGTACAGGAGCAACACATATGTCGACATTTTCTCCATCAATAACTTCATCCCAACACGCAACCGGCTTTGTTGGTTCAAAGAAAACCCTACTGTTATTGTCATTGTCAGTCGTAGTCGAAAAACTGTCATCGAGGAGTAATTTCGATTTCTCTAGAGCAATTTTTTGCGTGTCACATACATATCTATGAGCTGTCAGAGAGGCTTTAGCAGCAGCGGCCTCAGTTCTCTTCCATTGTGTGTTCTTAACTGTCAATATAGCTTGATACGCTAATGTGTGTACGTGGATTCTAGTTAATTTTCTGTTACTACCATATTTCTTGTTCTGGTCTCTTATTAGTTTGAAGGTTTTACGCATTTGGTCCAATGCCGTTGCTACTCTAGGATTAGAGTCTGCAATGACACTGACTTCTCCGTACTGTAGAACACTGTACAGATTTGTCAACTCTTGCTCGTTCATGCCAACTGAGTCTACATAAGGTAGGACTTTTGTAGTTAGATGTTTGAGTAAGTCTAAGTCAACATAGCTAGCCATTTCAAAGTGAGCTAGTGTGGTGAGTGGTTGTGAAAGTATTTGTGCTTTGACTAGTTCCAATCTTTCTGCTCTGAGATCTGAAATCATATAAAATAAATATTATTATATTGTAGGGAGTAGAACCATGATAAACTTAATACTGGTTTCAGCACATATGGGTTGACTCGTCCGGGTATTACCACCCTGTCACGGAAATCCGACATGAAGTTGCATTGTTGTGTTTTGTTTGGTCAGTGAGAATGCCAGAAGACCATCTCCCACTCCTTCCTCTTCTCTCCCCTACTCCCCCTTCCCTAACCCTCTCCCAACACAAGCTGGCAATAGACTTGTGACTCCCCTGGTCTTGCAAGTGTCTATGGATGGTGATGATCACTTAACATCAGGTGACCCACTTGATTGTTTGCCAGCAATGATATAAAAAAAATATTGCAGTATTTGTTAGCATTAGTAATAAAGACCGTTTGATCTCATAGTTTTCTGTTACACATATCCTACAAGGGCAGAGTCCTTGGAGGCTGATTAAAAAGAAATCTTCTTAGGCCTAATAACTATTACTATAACCTTATTTCTGTTACATAAAAAAAAGATAATGTTAATTTTTACTGAGTGATGAACATTAACAACACTAAAATTAGAAAAATATAACCTACTTAACAAAATAATTTTTAAGGCAGTTCTTTCAACAAACTGACTATTTATCTTTTATAGAAATTACAGCAGCAACCTTTAATTATACGATAAAGTTATATAAAAAAAAATACCTGTTACATCGTTTACTGTAAAGGGGTAATTATCCATCATCTGTAAACCACTAATGACTAGTAAGTTGGGTTTAAACCCTGGCAAATGTTCCCCAAACTTCTCCAAAGAACTTAATAAAGGATTGTTTTCATCATTATGCATAATATATCTGTTTGCTCTTGGGGCTTTGTAAGGACCAAAAATCTCATCAGCTTTGTATTCTAAAATCATGTGAACATCATCTTTAACTTCTTCATTTTCCTCATCACCAACTATTTTAATATCACTTGGAATATATTCTTTAAGTTTTTTGCTCATTTTCCCAGCAAACATTACCTTCCAACCTTCTATGTTGAAGCGTTTTGCCATGAGAGGTGCATTACCACCAATTGACCATCTTGTGTCTGGCAGTTTCAATGCTTCTTCTATTAATTTGTCATATAGTTCTGAATTTGACATAAACCTCCTGAAAACAATTAATTTTTGTTGAAAACAAGTTATGTCACTATAGAAAAACATAATTAAACCTTTGGATAAACATTATTTATCTCTATAATTTATCATATATATATTATTTTAATGCTTTGCGGATATATTGAAATACACTTACTCTGCTGCAGCACCATGTTTAAAGAAATAAGAGAAACTTTTGAGAAACTCTTCTTTATTCGTGATCTCATTGAAATGTTCCGGCGTTCCTTTCATCTCTCCATAGTTTAACAACAATGTTGCATTCACGAATAAATCGTGGCAGGCACCGTACCCGAGAGCAACCCGCGGCTGGAGGTTACCGACTCCCACCTTGTTATCGTTCTCCAAAAATAACAAGTGGTCCCTCACAGGAGACAGCCTCAAGTCTCCGAAATCATTTTTACGATAATAAACTGCATATAGTACCACACAGAAGGATATCAGCGAACCCAACTTCAACGGAGCGCCGGCCATAGTTTGAATTTATAATTAAAAGCTTAAACTGGAATGCATTCGTTCTAAACGTGGTGTTGCAGACACGTCAGCTCATTGTTTTTAATATTTACATTTATTTATAATGTTTATGATAGAATTGATAACACGATAACAAAAGTCAAAGCGTGAAATGTAAAATCGTGTGACGTGACAATTTTTGACAAATGTCATTTAAATGACACTGACAAATTGTGGAACGATGAAGTTTTTAGGGACAAAAACTTCTTCGTCTACAATTTTGAAAATATTTATAGCATGTTTGAATCAGATAAGGTTTATTTATTATTCGTAATCTTATTTACATGTATACTTTATCCCGCATAATGTTGCCAGTTGTCTAGATTCCACTTCCACTTATTTTATTCGGAAATTTGAGTATATGCGTTTCCGAAAGTTTGTTAAAACCATAGAAAATACACATTAAGAAGTTCACATTAATTTTTGCGGGTGGTTTATTTTTTGGTTTTATCTTTGGCAATTAACTTTCTAGATTATTACTCACATTATCGAGTAAGTAATACATTATGAGTTCCTTGTGATGATTTTTATGCTTCATAGTATTATTTCTCATTTACTTTACTTGTGTACAATAACTGAACTATATTAGGTAAATGCAACCAGTATTACAAAATCTCAAGGAATTATAGGTATTGTTTATTTATAAATTTCTTGCAAAATGTAGAGCTAAATAACACAAGATTACGTATAACTAATAATAAATATAAAAGCCATTACATGGCAGACTAAGGTCCAGCCCAAAATTCGGCGGGTAAAATGTTTGTTTTTTTTTTTACATTTGAATTATTTTCTGGCGATGATGAATGATGATGATTGAATGAATGAATTTACATTGAGTTTATAATATTCTGAGAGACATTTTATTTTACAAAATTTAGTATTTTCGGGAAATTTCTGTTTTTAACTGCCTTTAATTAAATTGACCATTAACGCAATATATCAAAGTTTAAGGAATTGTAAAGTAAACTGAAGTATTCAACTCGTTGACATCAAAAATTATATCAGGGAAAATTTTCGATAGATTAAATTAAATTAATGTATTTTGCTAGACAACCTGAAAGAAACAAATCAAACAATTGTACGTTGATACTAGCTAAAGTTTAATATTGTTGTTTATCATTAAAATATCTTAATGTTGTAATCTCATAAAAATATCGTAATCTTTTTAAAACCAAAGATTAGATATATCGTAAATCTTGAGGAAGCCTCTCTGTTTGAGTCAATGAAGTAAAATCTTATAGGTTGATGATGATATTTAGAATAACAAATTCATTGTAAGAATAATATTATTCACAGGTTAAAATTCTGAATTATGTTCTAGTAGATCTCCAATCATTTCTATCCTTTCATTTGCTAATTCTTGTATTCGCAAAGCCCAAGTTAGTCTCATCAGTTGCGTCAAGTTTCTATGATGATTGCTTTTAGTAAATATATCAACAATACGACTATCAGATTCCCTCATGAGATCATCAATGATAACTAGATGTTCATTATTTCCATCAAACATATTAACATCGGGGATACCTTGATAATAATTTACGTTCTGCAAATGATATATAGGTTGCATTTCATCGAAGCACCAAGTAATTTTATTAAAATCATGATTACAGGTTTTATTTTCACTTTATTTTTGGCAATCAATCTTTCAGATTATTACTGCCATTGTCGAGTAATCAATAATATTACAAGCGTCGTGCGATCACTTCAATATTAAGCGTCGTGTGAGTCAATATTCTAACAAGATGGTGGATCCCTTGTTAGAACCTTCCTGGGAGTTTTTGTGGCAGCTCAGAATTTCATGCTCCGTGATATTATTTTCCATTCACTTCACGTATGCACAATAAACTAACAATATTACGTAAAACTCCACCAAATTTACAAAATATTGAGTCCTATAACACAAGATTATGAATAAAATATGAAATCCACTACATGACAGACTAAGATCCCGCCAAAAACTCCAATTACAGGTTTCTTTGACGTATTTTATAAAATTCGTAACAAAATTTGGTTATCCCGCCAAAGACTCCATTTTTATATTTGCTTTTTATTTACGTGTTGGTTCGATAAGGTTTAAAAAAGGAATGATACATTTTGTTTAAAAAGGAAAATTATATTTCAGTTAAATATAATATTTACATTTATTCATAGATCGTCTATTAAAACTAAAACGTATTTGTTCAAAAAGTTTACAAAACAATATAACAGCAAAAATAAACAAGAATATAAAACAAAATACTTATATGTAATAGAAAGTGACTGAGTATACACAAAACAATATATGTATAAGATAAATATTCACATACACCAATCAATGTAATAAAGAAAAAAGAACTTATATAATAATAATTGCATAGTAAGATTAGGTTACCAATATCATACTTGTTATAATTTTTTTGTGGATCTTAATTTATAATGACCCCATGCTAATGTATCGATATTATTTGGTAAAATATGTCGTGTAGTATCGTTATATGACAAACATATTTTGTTAATTTTCTGAGTAAATATTACATGTTTTAAGGATCGAAATCTAAGCATACTACAATATTTAACGCTTTTGTTAAATGACATGACATAATTTTCTATTTTCATATTTTTTGTGACCCTTTTATTTACACCTTTAGATTTGGTAACGAATTTATTTTCAACTTCAAATGCGTACATCTTTAAATTTTTTCCATTATTAACATTTAAAAAAAATTCTATATAGGGATAATATAGGGACAATAATATAGGGATAATATAGGGACAATCAAACGTATCAAAACGGGTATCAATATCAGATGTTAAATCTTTATAAAGATTGTCGTTAAAAATTTGATATAGCAAAGTATCCGTGTCTGTATACAACAATTTAACATTTTCTACATTGAACTTACTGATCATGTAATTATAATGATGTCGCATTGTTAACAAATCCAACTATACATCTTTTAGGAACTTGCTCCAATAAATATTACCAAGCCTTTTTTCCTGAATCCCTGACGATATTGTGAAAACTTTAACTTCAGCTCGAGTAATGGGGTACTTGGCGGATGCTAATACTTTTAGATTTTTTTTTTTCGAAATGACTACGCTATTGACCCAGCTAGGTCTTAACAGCTTCACCGGACTACTAAGGCGAGCGCTTAAGGCACTCAGCCGATTTTATTTTGGCAACCAGCTCAAGGGTGCACGGCACACCTCGGCTTGGCTGTTGCCTGTTGCATGCAAAATCGCGGCCTATTTTACCTAGCCTAGCTAATTATTCATATATGTATGAGTTGTTGAAACGTATATGTTTACCAAACATACACGCCTCAACAACTCCTCCTTTATTATCGGAAAATTGAGAGTTTTTCAGTTCGATAAGGGAAAAAAAGTAAACCCTTCCACTTTCATGTGTAAGTGTGTAGCGTGCACGTGTGTGGGGGTGATCGTGTAGTGTTGTAGCGGTGATGTATATTTGTGTGTCACCGTATCGCGCAAGCAACGCACTCAAGGGCTCCCTACCGAGGGATCGAACGGCTTGAGCCGCTGCCGTGGGAGGCCTAATCGGGTAATACTTTTAGATGTGCAAGTAATACGCTTGTAGTAGGTGATAGAGCCAAGCTGAAGCTATTATTGGTTTCAGTATAAATGGGTCGGCTCGCCCGGGGTAGCACCACCCTCTCACAGAAAACCGACGTGAAGTAATAGTGCTTGCATTGTTGCGTTTCATTCGGTTAGTGAGAACGCCGGAGACCCATCTTCCCTCCCCTTCCCTCTCCTCTCCTTTCCCCTCTCCCTTTCTCTCCATTCCCCCAAACACAGGCTGGCAACGCACTTGCGACTCCTCTGAGGTTGCTAGTGTCTATCCTCCTATATGATATTAAAAAAAATTGATACGCGTTCTGCGAACTATTAATGTTGCATCTGTAATAGTCACTTTTAATTTTAGATCAGTTGAAGGTGCCATTAAGTTAAAAGATTCTCTTAAACGAATTAATTTACCATAATTGTGTGCTATTTGATTAGAAATTTCAAAACGATATGATTATCAAGCATTTTCTTGGTCTATTAATATCGCTTAACTATTTGTGGAAACCAGATTACTAATATAGTAAATTTACTATAAATATCGTTGACACTTTAAAAGTATTCATTCATAGTGCCTTAACAGTAAAACTGCTTGAAATTTCAACTATACGTTATGTGTCTGATTAGTGTGAATATCAGTGCAATGGAGCAATTCACTTATATTTCTTAAACAGTTTTTAATATATATTTTTTATTTATGTGTTATATAGTATGCACATACTTATTTATATATATTATATGTTTTGTTATAGAAGTCATTCATCGAAGAAAATACCTATAAACAATATTATTATCCTCTAAATGAGGATATTATCGAAGATAGTCAAGATATACAAATGGAAGTGTAACCTAAGAAAAGATCCATAGACTTAGATGAGTTGTTTGAAGTACCACAAAAGAACAAAATGAAGAAAATGAATTCATCGACAGTGGCACGAGCAT
>JACEII010000029.1:3080529-3148331 GCA_014332785.1 Antheraea mylitta | reverse complement strand
ATATAATCTATATATTAATACGTGAAGCAAATTTTTTGTATCCCTTTCTAACCTACTTGCCCTCAACGGGTGAACTTGAAATTTGGCATAGTTAAAGTTTATATAGCGGAGAAGTGCAGAAAGCTGTTTATTTTATATAAAATGCATTAGAAATACATTAAATTAATGAAAATATGCACTACTGACACTACTACTCGAATTTTACACAACATATACACACTAAATATGTAAATATAAAAGACATTTTGACAGCCGTCAATAATTACGAAGTTCAAAAGAGGTTATTTATGATGGAGGTTGCTATGCTCGACTGTATGTATTTTTTAACTCTTACGTTCCAGTTACCATTTTTCATCATACATTCAACAATGATATTATAAAATATAACTATTATTTTAATGTTTATTATTTTTATGGTGAACTCACTTCAAATTATGTATTAATAAAAAAATGAGCCAAATAATACTTTTTATAATCAAAATAAGAATTTTGTTCATAAAAGTAATCCATGACTTAAACCTCCGCGGCTACAATGTTGCAATTCAACCTCATGTATCAACAAAAAAGAATTTATTTTCAAAAGCTAATGGTAGTATTAAAAACGTCTTTGTCTTGGATTCACCATTTGATTGTATTGTGTATCCATTACTTTTCCAAACGATGATACTGGGCATATCTCTATTTTTCATAATGAACAGACTACATTTAATTCAATATCAACCAGAAATACTTATTGTGTCATGGGTTGCAATAAATTTCTTTATTATCGTAAAGTTATGTTTGCTTAAAATTTTAGATTTGTTTCAAATTTATAATTAGTTTCAATTTTTATTTACACATAGATTTTTTAAAATGTATATATAATTAAAGATCATGGCAAATAACTGAGTAGCCATGATGAAAACCTTTGATTATAGAAGTATATACTCTTTGACAAAAGAACCCTAATAAAGTTCAAATTTTAAAATATCAAATAACTATGGTCGAATGTCGACCACTGGGCGCCCACTAGTATATATAAATAAGTATGTGCATACTATATAACACACAAATAAAAAATATATATTAAAAACTGTTTAAGAAATATAAGTGAATTGCTTACCTCCATTACACTGATATTCACACTAATAAGACACAGAATATATAGTTGAAATTACTAGTAGTTTTACTGTTATGGCACTATGAATGAATACTTTTAAAGTGTCAACCGTATTTATACCAAATTTACGACAGTAGTAATCTTGTTTCAACAAATATTTAAGCGATATTAATAAACCACAATAACGAAAATGCTAGATAATCACATCGTTTTGAAATTTCTAATTAAATAACAAACAATTATAGTAAATTAATTTGTTCAAGAGAAACTTTTAACTTAATGACTTCTTCAACTGATCTAAAATTAAAAGTAACTATTACAGATGCAACATTAATAGTTCGCAGAACGCGAATCAATCCAAGCGTATTACTTGCACATCTAAAAGTATTAGCATCCACCACTGCCAAGTACCCCATTACTCGAGCTGAAGTTAAAGTTTTAACAATACCGTCAGGGATTCAGGGAAAAACGCTTGATAATATTTTTTGGGGTAAGATCCTAAAATATGTATAGTTGGATTTGTTAACATTGTGGCATTTAATGGAAGTCTTGCTAAAAATCCATTTAATTTTGAAAACTGCGATATTAACACATTTAGTTTATATATCGATGGTCAACAAATACCTTACAAAGTTTTACAACCATCATTCGAGAGTTATATTTTCACTTCAGCCTATCATACATTATTATCAGGGACAGGTATAAATTTTCTTAATGAGGGCGATGGAATATATAGGGAGCAATATGCTAAAGGATATTGTATTTTGGCGTTCGATTTAACTCTTGATTTATCAGCTAATTCATCATGTCATTAGAACCTCATAAAACATGGTAGTGTGAGACTAGAAGTTTTCTTTGAATCCGCTCTTTCTCAAACTATTAACTGCATTGTTTACGCAGAGTTTGATAATGTTATTGAAATAGATAAAAATCGTAATGTTACTGTAGATTATAGTAAGAATTAATGTAAATAGATTTAAGTAATACTATATCTAATGTAATGATTGATTTATACTATAAATCAATGTATATGTTATATTATTTATAATACCGCATTTCCATAAGTCACAAAATAATAAAATAATGTGTTCCTCTTAAAAATTTAACATTCACATACTATTCATCGTACCGCTAACTCCATAGTATCATGGATACAATAGAGATACAGAAGCATTTAAGAAAAATTCATCCAAGTCTACAACATAATGTGTATGCTGCAAACCGCTTGCCAATATATGTTGCGACACCCTCCTATTTGATTAGCAATTTAGACTCCGATGATAAGCCCGGATCTCATTGGATAGTAATACATATAGATGAGAACGATGTTGATCAGTATTTTGAATTATACGGACGATCATCTACAGGATACCACAGATTCTTTTTACAAAGGAATTCAAAGAGCTGGTATTTCAATACATGTACATTACAAAATGTTTTTACATCAGTTTGTGGCGAGTAATGTATTTATACTATATGTCGATTGGCAAAAGAATAAAAGATTTTACAGAATTATTTAGTAGCTACAGTATATACAATGATACAGTCGTTGTTTAAGTCATGTTTTCACAAATAATTACTTTAAAAAATAAAAGTCTGTTGTTTTTTTTTTTTTTTTTTTTTTTTTTTTTTTTTTTTTTTTTTTTTTTTAACTTTATTTTTGGCAATCAATCTTTCAGATTATTACTGCCATTGTCGAGTAATCAATAATATTACAAGCGTCGTACGATCATTACAATATCAAGCGTCGTATCAATCAATATTCTAACAAGATGGTGGATCTCTTGTTAGAACCTTCCAGGGAGTTTTTGTGGCACCTCAGAATTTCATGCTCCGTGGTATTATTTTCCATTCACTTCACTTATGCACAATAAACTAACCATATTACATAAAACACCACCAACTTTAAACAATATAGAGTCAAGAAACACAAGATTATGAATAAAATATAAAATCCACTACATGACAGACTGAAATCCCGCCAAAAACCCCAAATATTTCCGATACCGGGAATCGAACCCGAGCCTCCTGGGTGAGAGCCAGGTATCCTAGCCACTAGACCATATCGGATAAAGTCTGTTGTTATTTCTTGTTAATCCGAAAGTCATTGATTAACATGTATCCATTAGTAATTAGTGTAAAGACCAACAGAATTCGCTATCGGTTTGTTATCTGTATGTGAGTAAAGGTAATTAGGTAAGGCATGATTGTTGATAATTGTAAAAGCTATCTTTTGATGGAGTAGAGATATCACAAAGCCGATGACGGCAATCGAAAACCCCCATTTTGACACCCTTTTTTTCACATGAATTTTTCGTTGCTGGGGAAGATCGAAAAAAAAACGGAGTGAGCCACAACAGAAAAATGAGCGTTGCATCAGAACCGCCGAATATACTACTATTTCGCTTAAAAAATAAACAAAAGGCAACTTTATCCTTAACAGAAAACCTAAATAGTATCCTCATTATTCACAGCAGTAATGAATTCATCCTTAGCGCCTTCTCTGGGCACTGTAAACAATAACACCACATTACCGATATTTTCAACATACTGGAACTTTCCCTATACAACTTTTAAATAAATAAAATGATTAATTTATAGTAGAAAATTAGTAAAATATAATATATGATTTCGACTTTTCGAAAAATGTAGTAGACAATTTTTTATTGCTGTAAAAATAATGATGCGTCTTCGATATCGCGAAGTGTTTTTGTCACCCTTCGTCTGCCTCCCTGGACACTAACAGTATGTATTCAGCGCTGGCCATAAGATAATCTTCAGATAAATATTTCAAACTATGCTATATACATTTGATGCGAGTTTGTAATAACAAGTAGATTTTATATACTGAGCATACCCATTACCAATACACGATGGTATAAAACAATACATCGCAAATGTATTCGAAAGCCAAAAAACTTACCCTAAAAGGCAGGATCAGTCACCGATACCCATTTTTGGCGCGACGAAGCCTGTCGTAGTGCTTTAGGCGTAAACTGCACGCGTCAGGGTTTGTAGTAATTGTTTTCAAAGTTCAAGATGTAAAGGGCAATAGCGTTGGTCAATTTGAAAAAATAAGAAAACATACCTAAATAACGATAATTGTTTGTATTCCTATTATTTCTTACCTTTTGTCCTAAATTCGTGGTGGCCTAGTGGTTTAACCGGTGGAATATCGTTCAGATGGTCGCAGGTTCGAACCCCGACTTGTAACAACGATTATTTTAGGAATTTGCGTACATTTACTAACTTAAACTGGTAAAACTAACGGTTGATGGCGAAGGAAAACGTCGTGGGCTGGAGTGGTGATCATACCCATACCTTCCTACGGGAAGAGGCCTATGGTCCCACAGTGAGACTCTTACAGGCTGATGATGATGATCTTTTATACTGTGATTGACAGCGTTTACACAGTAAAAACACGAACGACTAGGCTGTCTGAATGAAGCATACGACGTTCTGGAATTAAGTGCTCTGGACAAAACTAATAGAGAACCGCTAAGAATATATATAACTATCATTATAATTTTTAAATTTTGATTTAAAAAGTCAAGTTTATATTTGATGAGTCTAGATTACAAGGTTCTGTAACAAGAAGCTGGATTTAAACTTATTTGCAGCCGAATATGAACTTGAAAACATCAGATTAAAATTCCAGTGCAGTGGCCCAGTTATCTCACAGCACAATTTTATCCTTGTCTTGTTGCGTGACTGTAAATTGTACGTAGTAGTAGTCAATTACAAACCTACGAAAAAAAAGACAATAATTCTGAATTATGATCAAATTATTTTGCCTTATAAATAACAATAGAGACACCATTACCATATTAAGCTGTAATGTTTCGTTTTAAGGCGAAATTTAAGCAAAAAAGTCGAGATCCCTTTTAAGGCAGATCACGTATTGTTGGCACCAAAATAAAGCGGAGATGAAATCTGTGTATGGTGTAACCGACTGGCGCCGGCATCGATGCTTCTCACTACTGAAACTATGAACTTTAACTGTGTTATTACAAAGAGTTAGGAGTAGCCAATTGGTTAGGATTACCTAATACGTCATTTTAACAAAACATTGTTGTTATATTAGTTTACGTACCTTCGTTGTAAATGACCTTCTCGAACTAAATTGTCAAAAACAATATATTAAAATATCAAAAGACCATTGTTAGAATTTATATCTAAGTTGAGCTGCTTTTTAATTGTAGTATAATTAGCCGAGTTCAAATATTAAGTGTATACCGGAGGCTTGGCTCAGGTCGCATGATTCATACATACACTGAGGTCAGGATTACCAGTTTGAGAGATATGAACGGGCTGCAGTCGCATTTCTAGCGATTATACTGCGATGGCGGTGAAGTAGCGTTTTTTACTGTTTATGTGATAATATTTATTAAGTTCTCATGATTGTTAGCGCTTTGCTCTGGATTCGATATTATCGCTGACACAAAAAAGGTAAGCGTAGAACTTTACCTTTTATGAGTTAACGCGATTTTTACACACAAGGAAGTTTAAGTTTCAGCCCATGACATCGAACACAGAGTATAATACTGTTACAGAGTATATTTTGATAGTTGTCATCACTGTTTTTAGATTATAATGTGACAAACACGTATACAGTTCACTTGTTTCTAAGTAGTCACTGCAGTATATATTACCGACGGTAATTATTATTGATATGCACTATTAAAACTCTATATCATTCGGGTTATTTTAAATGAGAAACCGAAAACCACCGACAACATAAAATATTTGAATTTATTTATACGTGTAATAGCGGCACGCAATGATGGCCGCTTTGATATTTTGCAATAGTGATGTGAAATGTTGATTTTTTTCGAAAAAAATATTATCAAATGCTGCTTTGTTTTGCATTAAGCATTGATGTGAGTTTGCCGGAGGTGATAGTCTTGTTGTCCAACAAACCTGTAAATATAACCATATACGGGATATAAATATATACTTTTGAAAAATATAATTGCCGATTTGTGTGAAATAAGTAAAATAATATTGATAATCCATCATGGTTTGTGTTAAACGGTACTGTTGTTTTTATGTGGTAAAACTATTTGTCGCGGGACCATATTATATAGTTAGATATAGCTGTAGTTAAATAGATATATACACTTATAAGTAATTTATATATCAGTTTATTAAATTAATTCTGTGACCTAAAATTATACATTTGATAAATTTTAGGACTAACTGCATGTCACTAATGAACACAACAATGAAGAGCAGCAATTTTCTCCTACAAACGTAGTTATTAATTTATACGAAACTTCATGAGTGGACAAACGTCAAACGGGCCATCTTTAGATGCCGCTATTGTAGATGAAGATGAGACCATATAGCTAATAATAATTTCTTAACACCTATCTCTATGTAACTAACCCTAAAAGGATTGCAATATCTAGGAATTATCATGGTTTACCACTCACCATATCGGCGTGTACTTTTCACGTCCAAGATCTTTAGCACTATCTGGTTTCTGATCTGATTGGACATGACAAAATGACGAGTTCCAGCCATCTTTATTTGGTATGGACTACCGTGACAGTGACTACATATTATGAATTTTTTATTTATAAAAATCAAATTCACAGCAATGTTAGTTTGCATAGCAATAAAAAATACCTATATCATATAATATGAATTTATATTCCATATATATGTAAATATTTCAGATATGTAGTTTTGTCTGTACGTATAATTACTTTTCTACTGTTTAGTACAGTCGAATTACGAAGACTGGTTGAACATTAGTTTGTTCATAACGTTTGTGTTATTGTAGTGAAAATATTAACAAATAGCTTGTTTGCTCCATAAATACTGGAGACAGCTACTTAGAGGTAGCCATGTAAGACGCAACTACCATTAACCTTTATTCCTTACTATATGTAACATCGGAAAATCAAATAGTGAAGCGCCATCTTTTGACTTTTTTACGAGTTATAGTATAGAACAAAAATAGGTCTGGGAATTCATTTTCTTAAATATTCCGATACATAAAGTTTAAAAAAATATTTTTACTAATATAGTTAAAGAAAAATTTGTTAAAGTTCTTATATCACTGGCAATCCGTTTTTGACAAATATTTTCCCAGTGCAACTACTCATGCTCCACAGTTTTATTGTAGACTTAGCTTTTTCTCTTGTCTGCGTTCACTTTCATGTGGATTTGACTTAACCCTCGGGAACAGTGTATCTTTCTGTGTTAAAGTTACCCACCCTATCAAAACTGATTTCTGCATTACATTTAATCTCATAAGATTTAGTTTATTGTTCAGAAAAGGTGCCACCGTACATATAGCACGCGCTTTTGTGTAGTCGCTGACTTGTAATGACATGCGGCTCTCGAGCCGACATAAATCAATTAGTCAGGTGTCCCAAATAATAAATTGTGCTCTAGTCGATTCGTTGTCTTGTCGTCGTTTCATCGTCGTGGTCGTTGGTCAAAAAGAAAGTATCGGGTCGACTAAAAATTCCGTAAACAATGTGTATGCATTTATTTATTATTATCGGTGGCGTGAAAGCGTCACAAAAAGAAAAATAAATACAAATATAATATTAGTCAGTCACAATAATACGTTTATTGATTCCTGAATGTTTACTTTTATAAAACTTGTTGAAATAATTGAACAATAATGAACCCTGTTGCTACTGTAATGCTACCCTAATTCAACGGATTTCGACAGATCCTTTTTCATACAAAGAGATGATTCTACTTACCTCCACGTCCATAGTTGAAAATAAAGAGGACAGGAATCTTAGCTATTTTTAATAGATATGCATGTAATTAACCATTAGTATATAAAAAAAGCTTTTAAATATATAAATGTATGTTTTAACGAAAAACTATAAAGGAATTATCGACATATAAAAGCTCACAAATAGAAGTACGGTCAAGTATATTACGATGTAGGGCAGCGTCCTTGTCCGACCTTAACATAGTAATTCGATTTTGTTTTGACTTTCACGTTTATATGAGTAACATAATAATTTACACTTGTATTTAATGTTTATTTAATTGAATTAATGTTTTTTGTACGACGTTCGATGGCCGTGTATTTTACCAGGCTACACTCTCGAGGTGTGGCAAAACATGAGAACAGAGGTAAGTCATGCATTGTACTATGGATTAAGTGTCAGAGAATGTAGTATCACTACCCAAGTTTGTGTAGACGCTGTGGTATGCTGTAAGCTACGTATAATATAAAGTAGTATAATATATAGTTAATATGTAGTCTGGTGAAGCTGATAAGACCTTGCTGGGTCAATAGCGTAGTCATTACGAAAAAAATAGTTAATTATATTTTATATAAGTTGTAGACTTATATTTTGGATTCCATTTTTACTTTACAATTAAAAAAAATAAACACAACGTTTACCGGCAACCAGGTATCCTAAAACTTGTTTGAAAGGGCGTAGAGAGAGATATATTAAAGAACCAAGTTTTCTGATATTATTGTTCTTCCAACGTTGCTGGCTTTTGTACTAAGGTGTCACAAAAAAATCTTGTTACACTTTTTTAGGTCTAGCTCTCATGTGCTCAAAGGGTGTAGCGCGCAATAACGAACTTCGTTCCCAAAGATTAAAATATAAATAAAATCTATTATTATTATTTATTTGCCGTAAATTTATGTAGTTTATTATCCTGTGTGCAATTCTTATAAATCTAAAGTATATATAGCTTTTTCACTAACTACCAAAATCATCTTATTTTGACTATTGTTAATGTTATGTCTGTCTGTCCAATAGTATAACTATTAGATGGCCGAGTTGGCAAAATACCACGGAAATTCGGTCTGATGAGCTTGTAATCCGAAAGGCCGTGAGTTCAGAAGTAAATATTTCAGTGACTTACTTACCCTTTGCACTCGAGGGCTCTGGAGGGGAGCCATTTTATATGTTGGTGACCGTCATTTGGAAAGGATTAAAATATTGCAACAATTGTGTAATTGTAATAAAATGTAATTACAATTAAAATGAAAAGCTGCGAGCTGTTTCATAATTATATAAAGAGTGCAAATATTTATTTTAAAGTTTTGACAGCACCGTAACTGCTTTCCGACAGGTGCACTTTAGATATATCTCTTTCACGTGTTACAATCTTGGGCCACTTCGATGGTTTTCATCTACAATATAAAGAGATAACAAGATTAAAATTACTCGTCTGTAAATAAGTTCGTCGAACTTTTTTAATTTATTACTATTGGTAAATTATACAAACCTATCTACCAGGTATGTAACATTATGATGTTGTTTTACTGTATTTTTCACGGTTCGCGAACGAAGTAAATTGGTTCATTATTTCACTGAGATTAATAATATATATAGACTTATTATTTATTATAAAATTATGATATTATACGGGAATTTGTTAATTTTTATTTTAAGTTCGTTTGGACCTTTTTATAAATACTTTATATTATGTTTTGATGTTTGATCACAAACTAAAGAAAATAAATATTCAGCGCGTCTACCATATAGATATAATAACAATGGAAATCTAACGCTGTACTTTTAGATTTTTTGAGAAAAAAAAATGTTGCAAGTGTCTAGGAATCTTTACTAATTACTAAGTACTAATAATAATATTATAAAGAGGTAAAGTTTGTGAGTTTGTGTTACAATACAGGGGTCGGTGCTAGGTCCGCTCCTGTGGAACATGGGCTACGACTGGGTGCTCCGCGGCGTACTCCCATATGGAGCGCGTCTAATCTGTTACGCGGATGACACCCTAGTCGTAGCCCGGGGGGGAAATTGGAAGGAGGTGGAGTGCCTGGCCACGATGGCCACAACCCTCGTGGTCAGGCGCATAAGGAGGCTGGGCCTCAAGGTGGCCCTCGAGAAGACTGAGGCCCTGTTATTCCACGGGCCTCGGCGGGGGCCACCTCCTGGGGCTCACATAATGGTGGAAGGCGCCCGGATCAGGGTGGGGGCCAAAATGAAGTATTTGGGCCTCACCCTGGACGGGCGCTGGCGGTTCGAGCCCCATTTTGCGGGGCTCGGTCCGCGAATTGCTGGGGCGGTGGCGGCACTCGGCCGGTTGCTCCCCAATATTGGGGGGCCGGGTGCCGGGTGCCGGCGACTTTTCATGGGAGTCGTGCGGGCGATGGCCGCCTACGGGGCACCGGTCTGGGCAGACGCCCTCGGTGCCGCCAACGTGCGCACGCTGCGCAGTGCGCAGCGCACGGTGGCACTGAGGACGATCCGGGCGTACCGGACGGTGTCCTCGGCGGCGGCCTTTGCGCTCGCCGGCTCCCTTCCTTGGGAGCTGGAGGCAGGTGTTCTCGCCGCTGTGTACGAATTCACGGCGGCGAGGAAACGTAGTGGGGAGCCTCCGGCTCCCAGGGAAATATGGTGGAAAAGACGGCAGCTGCGGGAGGAGGCAGTCGAGAGGTGGATGCAGGACCTGGCGGACGCGCGCTACGGAACGTACACCGTTGACGCCGTCCGACCGGTCCTGCGGGAGTGGATTGGTCGCAAGTGGGGCTCCCTGACGTTCAGACTGGTGCAGGTGCTGACTGGACACGGTTGTTTCGGGTGGTACCTGCACCGGATCGCTCGCAGGGAGCCGACCGCCGTCTGTCACGAGTGCGGCGCTGAGGTGGATACTGCGCAGCACACTCTGTCTGAATGTGCTGCATGGGAGGTGGAGCGCCGCACTCTGGCGGTGGCGGTAGGAGAGGATTTGTCGCTGCCGAGCGTGGTTCTGTCCATGCTCGGCAGCGAGCAGGCATGGCGAGCAGTGGCCTCCTTTTGCGAGGAAGTCATCTCGCAAAAGGAGGCGGCGGAGAGGGCACGCGAGGCGGACCCACTCAGTGGGCGTCTTCGCCGTCAGAGGACCGGCAGGAGGAGGCGGCGCTTTGCCCAACTCCTCCTGCCACCGTAGCCGGACCTGAGGGGATGTAGTCGGGGGGCTCATCCCCTCATTGCACAGGTCTGGCGGACGTGGGGGGGCAGCTGGTGTGTGCCCAGCTGCCTCTCGATAGGTAGGAGCCCGGCGGCTACCTTCCGCCGGGTGGACCGTTAGGGCGGCTATACAAGGGGAATAGCATAGAACGATCCCTTGCCGCCCCAACATTACGGTCTGTCGGTACACCGTGGGGTTTTAGTCCGTGCGAGTCGGACATATCCCACTCTCTCCCCCGGGAGGGTGGATATCCATAAGGGATTTCCCCACGTAAAAAAAAAAAAAAGGGGGTAATCTCAGGAACGACTGGTCCGATTTGAAAAATTCTTTCAATGTTATATAGCTCATAAATCGAGGATGGTTATATATATCATCACGCTAAGACCAATAGGACCGGAGCACCAATGAAGAATGTTTAAAAATCTTTTTTATTTCTCTTGACAGCTTCCGCTGCGTGTTAGCGTTAGCCCAAAGTATCTATTCCACGCGAACGAAGTCGCGGGCAGAGGATAGTAAGTAATAAAATACATATGAATCATTTTTGACATGTTTGTTCCTCTGTCTGTCTGTTTGTTTAAACACGTATCGCTGCGATGCTACTGCGTTCAAGATGAAACAAGAAAATCATAAAGCATATTCTTGAATAAATTTTTGGTTTTTGTTTCATTAAAATCGGTCTACTCTATCAAAAGTTATTGTAATCTGAATGGCGGCTCGAGTTGAATACCAGAGAAAAGTAGACAAGTTACATTCAAATGATCTTATTAGTCACTGTTTTTTCATTAGGTTCTACGTGGACAAAGTTGCGGGAACAGCTATTAAAATAAAAAATAAAAATATAGAGATGAAATGCAAAGAAATATACAATGCATTCGTTAAAAAATGCATAGAAAGCCGGTATTTGTCATATCCTCTCTAAGCTTTGTTAATTAAATAGTCTTTTTTTTTTACTACGAATTAACAATTATACAATTAACTACTCTCGATCAATAATCTTGTAATTGTTTAATTGTCAGGGCGAGAAATGGCCGTTGTCTGAAACCGACGAAATGTATTTGTGGATCGTGGGAACGAGATTACGTAATTTATTACGGTCAGTTCTTATAAAATTTTAATATCAATATTAATATTCTATCAGATAATTTGTTAAAATACTGTCATGTTATAGAAAATTAAGGAATTTAAGAAGATTATTGAAAAATTATTTAAAAGTTATAAGAAACTATAATTTCTCAATAATAAAAGAGAGTTGGAATTTTTGGTGGGATATTGGATTGTGTAAAGGACCGCAGGGTAAGAGAAAAAGAGGAAGACCAAATACGCGATGGAACGACGAAATCATAAAAACAGCTGGTTCAAATTGGTATGAGACAGTCCAAGAAAAAGAGAAATGGCACTCTTTGGAGGAGGCCCTTCACCTGTAAAGGGGTTTTGCAGACCATAACTAACTTTCCTTTTAACAAATAGTACATTGTAAATTGTAAACAATTTTTGAAAATTCTTTAGTTTATAAGTTCATATCTTGTTCATTAACTTGTTAAAATTGCAAGAAATAAAAGGCTTTTTTTTATTTTTATTTTATTTATTAGATTGTTATCTATATTTATATTATATTTTATTGATAAACTTATATCATTTGACTCTATATTTTGTAACGTTTCTCATAAAACACTTTATTTTACTGGTGTATGAAAATCCGTTTAATTGTTTTTGAGTTTATTGCGGACAGACAGACAGACGTGGCACAGGATTTTGTTTTATAATATGTAATCATAATACATCGTCAATAAAATTAAAATCAGATGAAAATTTGAAAGACACTTCGAATGATTGTCTATTGAACAATGAAGAATTAAACCCGACTGAATTAATTCGTCGACTGATGATCAATTACTGATTACTTCGAATCAATTATGTGACATTATTAGATTTTATTTTAAGTGAATGACCCACTAACTACAAAGTAAATGAAGTGAAACATAGCTGATTCATAACTTTAAAAAAAAAGTATAAAATGATTAGAAATAATTGTCGTTAACACGTTCAGAATCGAATGAAAAACGTGACTGGGTCTCAGAGATCATTAAAACACGAGAAAATATATATTACCAATAATGTTATCGTACCACGATTTAGATGAGATTTTACTGAAAATTTAACAAGCAAAATTTTGTGATAGATTTAGACTACTGCGGTGTTAATACAAAAAAGTTAAATACGTATGAAATACTTACTTTAAAAATTGTTCGTGTTAGTTAAATGCATCGCGCTCGCTGAATGTTCGCCATCTTGCTCTTTTGTCTCGCTTTAGTTAAGTTAGTTTAGCTTTTTTTTTCTCGAACTGACTATGCTTTTGACCTAGCGAGGTCTTAACAGCTTCACCGGACTACATGTCGTTAGGTTAGCCTTGCAAAAAAGGATAACACGAACGTGCCTCGGGCGAGCGCGTTGCGTTTAAAACGAAACCTTTTTAAAGCAGGTATTCAATGTATATTTAACTTTTTTGTAATAACACCGCTGAAGTTTTTATTAAGTTATGATTAAATAGAGTACCTATCCATCTTTTAATATCGTCGATTGATTGATTACTCTATTTGTCGCTGCATGGCGAGATCGTAGTTGTGTGGAACAGTGCAGCGGTCAAATATTTGTTACTTTTTAGGACAACCCGGGGAGTACGTGCAGGGAACTGAGAGGTAAACTTCCTGCGGATTATTTTTGTCAAACTGATTACGCTATTGAACTAAGTATTAAAAATGAATTAATCGGAAAATTAAAAAAAAAAAAACTAGATTTCGATAACGTCATATACCCGGTCCATAGGTATGAACGATCCAGTTATTTGGAAATAAATGTGAGATTAATTTGACACAAGTATACCATAGTTTTATCATCATTACTTTCAATAGTAAATAAAATGTATGTACCAAATGAGATAATTGGATAAATAATATTTGTGATATTTTTTATAAGTTAACTAATCTCTACCATCTGCGTAAGACTTTCCTTCTTTGTGTACCATGTATCAGTGTTTTCAGACTACCAAGATAATAACTCGAATGTAGAACTTACTAAATCCCATAAAAGAATAATAATCTGAGAGATAATACAAAAACTTGAATTACAGTTAACAGTTCCATTACAAAACACATGGTAGGGGAAGTGCTAAGTAACTTCTGAGTTTTTATTAGAATTTTTTGAATTGTCAAAGAATAAACAAGCGCCATACGTGTACAAGTCGTTTTGCGACGGTAAAGATTTCATTCAAACGATTTTCAGCCTTATCCTAGAGGTATAAAGTTTAACGAGAATTATTCAGATGGTAAAAACAAAGTTTTCGATTTTCAAGTAATGTCCAATTAGCGCAAAAGACTAGACTTATCTTCAATGAACGGAGATTCTGTTAGGTTGTTTTTTTAAATTCATTTTGAACATGTCATGTGGTGTAATGAATGAAGTCAAGTAGAACGCAAGACCGGTGTGATTTGTGAGTTGATAAAAAGATTTGTCTAAGCTTATAAAGAGAAGGTTTTATTTTTTGTTTGTAATGCAATAAAGAAATATTTAATCGATTTTAAAAATTCTTTCTTCTATACAAAACTACATTATTATCTGATAATCCCGTGTTTCACACTCAGTAACACCAGTAATAGTTTTCGAGTTAATAATGTTAGGTTTCTCAACTGAGTTCCAAAGTATATTACCGATTTGGCGGATTGTAACTTTAAGCGCCATGCCAAACGCCTTATCAATGACGCCATTTTGGTCAATTAAAAACAGATCAACTTTCTGGCCGGTTCTTCTCGATGACTGGATTTTTTGGCCCAACCAGTGGTAGTTTTGACGTTCATTAGCGTCTTCTTGATGCCTAAATTGAATAAAGTATTTTTGATTTAATTTGAAAGCGGATAACGTAGGCTGACTTTTATTTTCCAAATCTACATTATCGTGGTCGGCTCTTGGGAGTAACAGTTAGTATATTATAAAAATGGATCTATTTATTTATTTATTTATTTTAGGGTCGTCAACATAACAATACACTAGTAAATATATAAAAAGTAGGACTATTATGTTTCATTATGAATGTAGTCATATTTATAGACAACCACGGCATGCTCCAATACTTAATTAAATATTCATAAACGTAAATATTAAACTATTTTACATATTTAAAGATCTAACATAATAATACAAAAACAAAGAAATTGGATGATAGTGTATAAATCAGAGATATATAAATTCCGACAACGTCTGACGGATCACCATAAAATTTGGCACACCTTTTTCTTATCTATATTAATCCTAATAATCTGTAGAGATAAGATGATGTCTTCCGTTATTACACGAAGAAGAGCATAGACTCCGATATCTTTTTTAGTTTTTCTTTCTAGACACTTGGCCCTGTCTAAAAAAATCTCACGATATCTCAATTCCTTAAAAATTTATTGAAGTTTTAAAAAACTAGGCATTGTATAAAGTCAAACCAAAGATTTTTTTTTAAGTAGAGTATATTTTTGCTTTAAATTTTTAAATGTTTTTATAATATATATTGTTAAGATAATAAACAAAGCAGACAAAGTCGTCGGTAGCAGTTAATTATAATTAATAAGTATTTTAAATGATAACTCCAGTTTGTCTATTTGTTTGTTACTTTTTGACATCTTAACTAATAAATCGAACATCATGAAATTTTGCACGCACGTTGTCAGGCGTACAAAAGACGGCAGTTTGTCCACATCCTCCCGGCACCGTAGCCGGGCCTAGGGAGAATGGGTAGGTGGCCATCTTCCCATTGCACAAGTCCGGCGGACGGAGGAGACAACAGGTTTGTACCCGGTCGTCTCCTGGCAAGGACGGGGCCCGTCGGTGGCGTTTCCTGTTGCCGGGCCACCCGCTGGGGCGGCAAGATGAAGTCTCTAGAGATTTCGTACCGCCCCAACCATAGCGGCAGACGTACACCGTGGAGTTTTAGTCCGTGCCAGTCGGTCATAATCTACTCTCTCTCTCCCGGAATCGATAATGAATTTCTCCACGTTAATAAAAAAAAAGTTGTCAGACATGCTAGTACCCATGTGTGTAGCAGGAATTTGTATATGTACGAATAGCTTACCTTACTTTAGCTTTGATAGATTCGCAAAGTTGCATTCAAGGCAACAGGCCAACTTGAGATTCAGTCACTCTGGTACCCTTGAGCTTGTTGCCAAGCGGTGAAGGTGCTATAAACGCTCGCCTTAGTTCGGTGAAGCTGTGAAGGTCCGTGAGGCCAGTAGTGTAGTCAATTCGGAGAAAGGCTTAATTTTTTCCGTAAGTAAATGCGTGCTAAGCCAAGACAGGTAACTAGTTGTAAATAAAAAAAAGAGAACTAGTTGTGTATAGAAAATGAATGGAAACGAAAATATGAATAACTGTTTAGGCCAGTTCAGTTATTTTTTAAGTACAGTGCTTTGAGGTATGTAGTATTTTCCGACTACGCTATTGGCATCATCCTCTATATCCTTTTTACTGACAACGTGAATGCAAATTTCATGGTAGTGGTTCGGTAATTAAGGCATTAAAACTATTACCTATTGAATTATTAAAAAAATGAAGTGAAATTGAATCCTCAAATGTATTTAAAATGAAACTAAAAATGTGTCTAGAAGATAAATATTTTTATGTATAATTCATATATAATACGTTTTGTCTGTTTCTTTTGTTTTTTCTTTTATCAATATTCTAACAATAGGTATATTTTGTACATTATTTTTGTACTTTTTGTGCACTGGATAATGTTAAAGATTATTAATTCTTAATCTATACATATAATAACAACATAAATCTAACGACTCTGTACTTTTTAGATTTGTATGAAAAAAATCATTGCAGTTGTCTAGGACTAAGGAATAAAATACATTTCAATCGTTTTTAGAAATGTCTGTCTGTTTGTTTGGACACGTATCACTACTAAAGAATAATACTAATGAAACCCCAAGACAAGAAAATCATATAGCATGTAGTTTTTGTTTTAAAAATCGGTTTGGTCTATGAAAATTTATTGTAATTGTAATGACGACGCGACTTTAGTACGAGAGAAAAGTTGATAAGTATATCTTAATACATTCAGATGATTTTATTAATCACCGCCTTTTACATAAAGTTCCACATAGACGAAATCGCGGGCACGACTATGTTTTAATAAATCACTAAATGGTCTATGTTCCTTTTGAGAAACTAAATTTCTTTGAATTGAAATCGTGACAAACAAACAAATACACTTATAATGTTATTAAGTTTAGGAATATAGAAGGTGATTCATTTTTCCCCAATTCCTTCATTAGTATTCAAATAGATACAAGTTATTCAAGTAGTTATGACATATAACCTAAAAATAAAGAACAATAGTTGGAAACACTAACAAACATTTATTAAAACTTCGAAGTCAATTTTCTCAGAACAACCATCTTCGTAGGTTGACACGATAACGCGAAATTTATGTTCAATTATAGTAAATCTTCAGCCCACAAGCTAATTCATGATTCAACGAGTGAAACTAGCTCTCCTGTTCGTAAATACAAAGGATTTATTATAGTTGTGCGCCGATGATGTAATCCTGGTATACGCCTTTCCGGTAATAAAGTGTCTAGATTTTTGTCTATAACCTTTTAATGGTCCTTGTTATGTTGGTCTTTTTTTATGCTGTTGTTCTATTTGATTTAGTCGATTCTAGGTAAGAATACAGTGTGCATTATCTGAAATTTGATTTTGCACTTGGGGAGTAGTAATGAGACGTCCAGCTAAGATGGCTTGCATTGTTTTGCTTGGAGATAACGATATTCAAAACGGATGTAGAAGAAATACAATTTACAGGTTCCTTCACGCTTTAAGCGAATGAGAGCGAGGCAGAAATATGTGTAATAAGACTTTTTCTGGACACTTCTTGCTATGGCTATTGGATTTGGATTACAGCCGTGTATAAACTACTCGTATATACATCGCCACGCCTATAGACTCTACGGCTCAATTTTATATTATTAATATTAAAAAAATAAAAATTTTAAGTTCATAAAGTTCTTAATTTTTTATTTGTTATTAACTTAATTATCCCAGATCAATCAGTGTTTGTTTTATCTTTTTTTTTCGATCTGACAACGCTATTGACCTAGCAAGGTCTTAACAGCTTCACCGGACTACCAATTTATTTTATACATAATAATACATATTTCATCGTATATTTTTCAATTGAATCTATCAACTTGATATATTATAATGTCACATTACATCAAATATCTACCAAACTTCCATTCCTACCTGTGGTTAATAGACCGCTCACGCTTTTTATTTTGGATTTATTGTGCGGCCAAATTATAATTAATAAAATAATGAATTATAAATAGAGGTTTAAAGTGCGCGTGCGCATCGTTTATCAAAATGTCCGAGACCGTAAACCTCGCCATATTTAGATGAGACCGGCTACTGTGGTCCGTGCCTCGTCACGTCAATGATTGAGTCACGCGAATTCTGATGTTGCTTTAAATTTTATTTGTTTATTCTTATTCATATTGTCACAATCTGTATGCAAATTTGTTTCTGAAAACAAGGAAGGATTCAATGATCGTGGGAACCTAAGTTTGGGGTTTAAATAACCCGCCTCTAACTTTGTCGAATCGTTCGAATAATGACGTCAATCTTTTAGAGTTTTCCGACTTTCTTGATACACGAGGTATCAAAGTGGAGACAATTCACGTGAAGTTGTAAAGGTCCATCAGAAGCGAGAGGAAGGAATGTCCTCCTTTGAGGCGTGGGTCCCCCGTTCGACCATCTACGGAGAACCAAGCGCTTGACTAGGGTTTGGAGGAGCACGTGATCACCACCAAGCCTCAGCCCTGGAACCCATACGTGCAAAGGTGGTACAGGAATTTTAAGTGAGTAGGAGTCTCACATAACTCTCGCACTGTCTCCCGGCAGTACGAGGAGTATCCATGTAGGATTTTTCCCTGTTAAAAGAAAAAAAGGTCAGTCACTTTTTTGAGTATGTTGTATAGTTAAAGTCTCACTCTTAGATAAAAGTACAAATTCAGTGGTCGTGATAATTAAAATCGCAATGAAACTTCTATAAAATAACATAGTGGACATTACTTTGCACTTCCGCCTGGAATAGATTGGCCGCTATCACGTTTCACTGCAACAAAGAACGTTTGCTATTATTTGTCCGAGGTATGAATAAGTTACACCTGAAACTACTGCCATAGAGAGAGCGAAATATTAGTAACTTAAAGAATTAAAAACGCGTTTCTGGGTCGACGGTTGAATCTGACGGCGGTCGACACTGTTAGTTTGTAACGATAAATATAAAAAATAGTCATTAAAATATAAGAAATTAAGTTCTCCAAATGAATACAACAATAATGTACAACAAATGCCACGTAAGCCGTTTCATTGGGAACAATGGAAACGAAGCCGCGGACCGAAGTTAGTATCCAATAAATGAGGTCAAGCAACGAACAGTAAATAAAAAGAGGTATCAACTTTTATGTCGAGTTCAAGGAATAGTTATCGAATACAATTGTCCACTATAGAAAAATGTATGTTATTGTATCGTAGTTGGTCTAGGCCTTTCCCGACCTCACATCTCCTAATACGACAATCAGGTGTATAGACTCCATAAAACGACCAGAGTAACTTTGTCAATCTCAAAGTATAATTTCAACCTTGCCGCTATTGTAATTGAGTGATTTAAGAGTTTCTCGATAGTCAACTAGGTTTTGCGTCATCAAGAGCATGGATAAGACGTGTGCAAAAGCTCACGAGTAGTGCGTACTGTCAAAATGTGCTAAGTGCAATTTAGGCGTTTTTTTTTTTTTTCTCGAAATGACTACGCTATTGACCCATCAAAGTCTTAACAGCTTCACCGGACTACTAAGGCGAGCGCTTAAGGCACTCAGCCGATTAAGCGTTTTTTTATGTCGGGAATTATTGTACAAGTTCTCCAACTCAACACAGGGCTGTGGAAACTACTTATGTATTATTTCCATTCTCAGAATGTAATGCCCTCTCGTCAGAGGCCACATCTCACGGTTTTAAGAGTTGAAATGTGGGACTGTCTCCTACAAATTGATAGGAGGAATTCATTGAACATAAATATGCATAAAAAATAACCTGATGTAGATATCTTTATTATATATAGGTTTCCGATTATTTCTCTAGAATAATTTATTTACATATAACAATTATTATGACAGGTTTTGCTACTTTTTATTATATTATATAGTAGTTAGTCTCGCAACGTTTTACACTTGAAATTATTTCTTGACTTGTATATTTGCTTGACTTACAGTAGTTTAAAATTAAAAAGTTAATTTTTTGTGCGCAAGTTCTAGGTCCATATGTTGCTGTAAGTTACGCTCAATTCATCTATGAAAATTCCGTGAAAATCCATCTACTGGTCTCGGAGATTAGCGTGTTCAAACAGACAGACAAACGTTTAAAAGTGCTTATGCAGATAGTTTCTAGTAAATATTTTCACAAGTACGACGATACTATAATTTTGTTACAGTGTAAACATTTATATTCATTATTTATTTCTTTACAACATTATTTTATTCTTATGTCCAGGTAATGTAACATATTTGAACAAATTTCGAAACTATGAATACATGTCGTGGCAAAAGTTGTGGACTACAGTTATAAATGTACTAGCCCCTGCCCGCGACTTCGTCCGCGTAGTAATAGTTACTCTGGGCTAAAACTAACACGCAGCAGAAGCTCTCAAAAGAAAAAAACGTCCCGATTTTGAAACATTTTTCATCTGTACTCCGCTCCTATTAGTCTTAGCGTGATGATTTATAACTTATAACCTTCTTCAAGAAATGACCTATATAACACTGAAATTATTTAGATTATTTAGATCGGACCAGTAGTTCCTGAGATTACCCCTTGGCCCTTACAACGTCACAACATCACAAACTCACAAACTTTACCTCTTTATAATATTAGTATAGATAACGACAATCATAGATGACGTCCGCTTTGCCATATATTCGGTCAATGACTCAAGAAAATCAAATATCAAGTAATAATAATAAAAGCGTGTACAGTAATATACTACTGAATATAGTTAGAGATCTTATAGATGTAAACATGTCGACGCTCCGCACGAGAATGATCCCCGCTGCTCTTTTTTTCGAACTGACTACACTATTGCTCTAACAGTCTTTACAGCTTCACCGGACTACGAACCTACGGACTATGGACTACAGACTATTTTGCTATGACGTTAATGGGCTTGCTTCGTATTAGAGGGTAGGGCGTAATATTCATGTCGGTATAAATAATTTTTAAAGGTCGAAATGGAATCTGCAGTAACATATATTGATATTAAGATCGACATTTTGTATAGGTGGCAGGTAAATAACTTGAGGTTGCTTTTAACAAGCTTCATATATAGTTTGATTAAATGCGCTAATTAACTCTCTAGAATCAGATCAAACAGTCAGCCAGATTTTAAAAGTTCTTTTGCATTTTAATGCCAGTTTAGTGATCGATTTGTTGCAGTTTATCTAACTACATTCATAATAATTTGAAATTAAAAAAATTACACGAGTGAAACTGCAAGTCGTGACTAGTATGTACAAAATAAATTTAACGGCTAATCTTATATGAAAATTTACTATGGATTTTTTGGAATTATTTTATTCGTTAGATTTTCAGTTGGTCTGTTTTATCATTCTAATGCCGATATTCCATTAGTTTATGAGCGATCACAAAAATGAGCGCATGACCATATACAAGCCTCTAGTACAGTATAATGGCTCGGCATGACACATAGAGTTATAGTTCTGTTCAAGTTGCGTTCAGTTTTGTGGGCGTGGGAATATTTGATAAATGACTCTTCATATATATAACACTAGCAAACGCCTGCGACATTCTGCATATTATTTACGATATAAAACTTGACTTCGTTAAAAAAAATCGAGACAGTCATAAGGACTGCTGACAGAAGTGAAAACTCAAAACAATGGAATTTAAACTCGGTTCTCATTTCAAATTTTAAATTAATTATAGTTTTAAGTATTAAAAATTCATAATTTTAAAATTGAAATAATAATCATTTTTTTTTCGAACTGACTACGCTATTGACCCAGTAAGGTCTTAACAGCTTCACCGGACTACTAAGGCGATTGCTTGCGGCACTCAACCGTTTCTATTTGGGCAACTAGCTCAAGGGTGCACGACACACCTCGACTTGGGCTGTTGCCTGATACGTGCAATTCGCGATCTATCTGAGCTAAGCTAACTATTCATACATATATGAGTTGTTGGAGCATATATGTGTACCAAGCATACATACCTCAACAACTCTTATATATATTTCGTATCCGATAATTTTTCAAACTATTGCAGTTCGATAAGAGAAAGAAACAAAACCCTTCCACTTTCATGTGTAAGCGTGTATGCGTGCACGTGCTTGGGGGTGATATTGACTGTTGTTGCAGTGATGTAAAATTTTGTGCTTCTGTATCGCGTAAGCAGCGTACTCAAGGGCTCCACGCCGAGGGAACGGACCTAGGCTTGAGCCGCTGCTGAGGGGGGCCTAATCTGGTGATAATCATTAGTCTCTCTTTCATATGTATTGGCACTCCGAATAATAACTGTATACTTTTTTACACTTTGTAACCGATTCCTATTTATACTCTGCGTAGCTAGTTTCAAGCAAACCGCGAAAGCACAATACGTCCGGTCATGGTTACGTAGCATTTGATGACGGGAAATTATAAATTTATCTCATGCCGAAAATACCGCTTAACACTTAAAGTTTACACTTCAATAACCCGTAACCTATAGCCTAAACTTAGAGCTTTCTAACAAATATTTTTTTGAATTTAGTTAATAGTTCCATATATTAGTCTAAGTTTAGTTATTACATAGGTATAACTTAATCATTTCTAATCTTTTTTTTATTGAAGCACGACAAAGTGACTGCACTATGCCTGATGTTAAGCATAGTACAATCCAAAAACATCGGCAACCACCGATAGACAGATTATCCATCACCGGGCGCCGCGTCCTGCCGGCCTTAATGACGAAAATCACCCGATACTGCATATGCACAGGCTGATGCCGAAACGCGATGCGCAGAAGCGAGTCACTATGACAGGCTTTTTCACCATATACATGGTGGTTGCGACCCAGTCGGGCTGTAAAACCCTACCACCCCGCTATCGCCATTGCTTCGTTCGTTGATCAGCAGGGTGCACCACGTCCAGGTGAGGTTGGCTTGGGTGTCTCAAGTCTTAAGATGTTACTCGACACTCCTTACACCTAACCTAACCCTCTTATTAGCAAAACTCTTACGTCCTCTCTCCTCTCCCTTTCCTAATCTGTGAAGCTGAAGTAAATCCACTCTAAAATAGTAAATAGTTGATTCAAATAAAAGTAAATAAATAGTTAAGTTAAAATAATACCAAATAAATAAAAAACGCCCAATAGGAAAAAAAAGCTTAAGTGAACACTCGTTTATATTTTGAAACTTTTTATATATTCCACCTACTGTTGAGTTTTTAAAAGGTAAAAGTCTATGAAGGGTACCAATTGGATCTGATGGTAATTTGTTTTGGAAGGCGATATATGCCTACCAGAAACAAAAGCATGATTGGCAGTGTCGAATTCCCCAAGTTTCTGCAAATGTATGTATGATTTTATTTTAGACTAGTGGACCCTGTAGATAGTCATCTTGTTATAGATTTTAACGAATCATAAACCTCAAGAATATTGTATTAGAATACATAGAGAACGTAACTGAAAATTTTAGATCATGGATTATTTTTATACGAGAAATAAGAAATAGTAAACATTTAGTCTAATTATAGACGAGACTCGGGTGATAAAAAAAATACATCAAAATTTGGTAAACCGTTTAGAAGGAGAAAAATTAAGAATACATGTGTATACTGCAATTTTTAGAAAGATGTAAAATGTAAAAATATTTTCATAGTTAGAAAATTCATCGAAAATCTAGCTGACAGTTCTTAGGAGAATTATGTTTTTCATATACTGTTCGAAATTACCTTCTCAGTGATTAAATCGAGTAGAATTTATCATTAAAGTTTATCTTCAGTTTCATATTCCCTGTATTTAAATTATCGAATTATTGACACTGAGTCCTTACATTTCAAAATGAACGAAGCCCAATTTTAATCATTATTATAATAATCTATATTTGTTTAAATCGTCGTTTTTGTATATTGTGCGATTTTATGTGTATAAAAAATGAAGATCTCAAAAAAAAAAAAAATGTTATGAACGGGAAAACGTAGACTTGGTTAATTTAGATATGTGATTTTTAGATTTAATATATTTAGATTTAAGGTCTTCTCAAAGAGGCGCCAATATTTATTAGTTATTACCTATCATTATTTTGGCGGTAAAAATTCACTTTGGATTAAACATATATTGTTATGTTGATAACATTTTTTATAATATAATTTGAACTGGATTAAAAAGTAACATACCTTTTTAATTGCTAAAAAAATGAAAGATTTTACAAAGATGATCACCATTTAGATATAGCTTTGTTTAAAGACTAGAAATATATTCTATCCACGTGATATTTTGTTGAATTGTGTGTAAATAAACATTCCTATTAAAGAGAAGAATAAACTTATAATTATGTGAAAAAAATAGACAGACTAATATATTGTTTCATTAAACAACTAGAGTCTCTAATACTATAAAGAACTTGTTTTAACAAATAACTATATTTATATCTATATATTATACGTGAAGCAACATCTTTGTACCCCTATTTGACCGATTTCCCGTGAACGGGTGAATTTGAAATTTGGCATAGTTAAAGTTTATATGGCGGAGAAGTGCAAAAAGCTGTTTATTTTATATAAAATGCATTAGAAGTACATTAAATTAATTAAAATATGCACTACTCACACTACTGCTTGAATTTTACACAACATATACACACATGTAAATATAAAAGACATTTTGACAGTCGTCAATAACGACTTCCAAAAAGGTTGCGAAGGAGGTTGCTATGCTCGACTATATGTATTTTTTAACTTTTACGTTCCAATTACCATTTTTCATCATACATTCAACAATGATATTATAACATATAACTATTATTGTAATGTTTATTATTTTTTATGGTGAACTCACGTCAAATGATGATTTAATAAAAAAATGAGCCAAATAATACTTTCTATAACCAAAATAAGAATTTTGTTCATAAAAGTAATCTATGAACCTCCGCGGTTACAATGTTGCAATTCAACCTCATGTAGCAACAAAAAAGAATTTATTTTGGATTTGGATTCTTGATTTGATTGTATTGTGCATCTATTACTTTTCCAAACCATGATACTGGGAATAACACTATTTTTCATAATACAATAAAATAGACTATATTTAATTCAATATCACCCAGAAATACCACCCACCCATGGTGTCATGTAAAATTAATTGAAAATTGTGTCATGGGTTGCGATAAATTTCTTTATTTTCATAAAGTTATGTTTGCTTAAAATTTGAGAGCTTTATTTACCACGTGGTTTTTGTTTCAAATTTATAATTAATTTCAATGTTCATTTACACATCGATTTTTTTTAAATGTTTATATAATTAAAGATCATGGCAAATGACAAATAACTAAGCAGCCATGATGAAAACCTTTGAAAGGGTATAAACTTTTGACAAAAGAACCCTAATAAAGTTCAAACTTTAAAAAATCAATTAACTATGGTCGAATTTCGACCACTGGGCGCCCACTAGTAGAAATAAATGCGCATGCACTTGTTACTTTTAGTTGCTATTATTATTTCTTTTAGTAACTAAAAATTATGTTAAGTTAAAACAAAATTATGCTCAAATGTATACAAGTGTATATATCTTTTTCAGAGAGATTGTTTGAGCAGTATAGAAAACAATGTACAGCACAATTTTAGGTTTTAAAAAACACAATGTTAGGTGTGCTAATTTTATTATCGGTCAAACGATGTTGAAGTTAATCTGTTGTATGTATACAAACATCCGTTGATATATATGGATCCATAAATTATTTATACAAGTCAGTGTAGAGAATCGCGACGTATAAGCGTCAGGGCACGTCAAGTTGGCGTTATGTAGGTGAGGGTTAGCACATTTTTCTCACAGTATATGTATGCGCGCCCCGCCAGGCGCTACCAGCTACCTGCCATGCGGTGACGACTCCCTAGAACACACGCTGATTGCTACTGAAGATTGTACAATCAATAAACTAATGTTTATGGAACGATGATGTTTAATACATCCTCGTTATTCCACTCCTAGTGAGTTATTAAGCACATTAAGAAGTTTAAACTCACATAGATTTTTTATATTGTAACTAGCTGGCCCGGCGGTTTAGTCTTGCCTTGATAGAAAAAACCTTGATAAATTATACACCTAAACCTTCCTCATAGATTACTGTATCTACTGTTGAAAACCACATGAAAATCCGTCCAGTAGTCTTTGAGTTTATCACGAACAGACAGACAGACATAATTTTTTTCTTGATTTCAAAAATATTTACCACTACGGGTAGAAGCTACATACTTTGAAAAAGAAAGCAATCTATAAAATTAACTCGGACTAATCTACGAAGTACTATATAAAGAAATATTGAAATGCTTAATTGCGTTTAATTTGTAAATGGTTGTATAAAAAAATCACCGTAAATAAGTATTAAGAAGTTGGGCTATAACGTCGCTCTCTAATTTTTTTAATACACATAGCTAATAAAAATGATTATTACAGAAAATGTATACAAGAAAGGGCCAGTTCAAACTATAATACTAGCTGATTGTAGGCTAATCTGAGTTTGTTTTTTGTCATGAATTAAATATACGTTGTCAGGGCTTCCGCAAACGACATAATGTACCATTCATCCTGAAAAAAGTACCGTTGCCGAGGCATAGGTTAATTCTACCGTAACGGGAGAAACCGTGTACAAAAACTAGCGTTACTATAAATACAACTTCTATTACGTAAGTAACTTTGGCAGTCGAATCTTATGAAAATGAGTGGACGTGTTGACTGACTGAATCGAAAGAATATTGATCTGATTTTACCTGGATTTAAAATAATCTCATCAACCTTTGTAATTATAATTGGATTATAAGCAATATCAATTAATTGTGATTAAAATATTTGATTGAGAAGGCATTTACTTTCTGAAAATCCATCATTAAATATTATTTTGGGACTGACATGTCAAAAATGATAAAAGTCCCTTGCATCGACGAAAAACGACGGGACGAAAAAAAAAAAATGGACGTTACTTTGCACTTCCGCCTGGAATTGATTGACCGCTACCACGTGTCACTGTAACAATAAAACGTTACATTATATATTCACGAGATGTAACTAAAATAACAAAAAACGAAAAATTGAGCCGTCACGGGACGCTTAGCAGATGTGAAACATCAAAAGTGTTTTGTATAAGTTATATGCATAAAAGAACAGATTACGACAGGAATCAGTTATGGCATAATGAAAAGATAAAGCTAAAAAAATAATAAATTAGTTCCATAAAATAATCACTGTTTATTTATTTTATTGCATAAACTAGCTGACCCGTGCAACTTCGTCTGCACCAAATTGGCTATCACTGGTTTCAATTGTATTTTTAAACGCGAAAAAAAATGAATAAAACTGGTATCCAGTTGCAGCCACAACTACCGTTTCCAAAAAATCCAAACTATCCACGGATTCACTGAAACATATACCCAGATTATATGTAACTTTTATTTTAAATAAGCCTAGTACCCGTTCGTAGCATCATCTACCACTCCGTTGTTTGTAGTCCGGTAAAGCTGTTAAGACCTTGTTCTGTCAATAGCGTAGTCATTTCGAGAAAAAAAATCATCTACCAGGTTCAATTAAGATAAAAACTAACCTACATAAAACTAAATAAACATCTCTACCGCTTACTTTATCATAACCATCTTCAACTTGTATTAAAACCTTTTTATACTCCATTATATTAAAGAAAAATTAATGAACACCGTATCGAAGCGTCAAACATCGCGCCGAACCGTCAAATGTCACTTGCTTGAAACTATAGTCTAAGAGTTATAAACTGTTTCGAAAACGTATTTTAAATATATTTCTAATACATTTTTATAAATAATCTCTGTACCATTTACAACATAGTGCCTATCACTTCTTGATAATTTATCCATGTTGATATGTTTCTATTGTAGATTATTCTACGTTGTTATACTGAATATTTGGCATTAAATACATAACGTGTATTTGTCACTTGATATTGGCGAAATTATCTATATAGGCAGAGGCCATACCGGAAAGAATCAATCAAGCCAGTTTTATACATTATATTCATCCTAACAACGGGCTACCTGGCTGCCAGTAAGAGTTGCGTTTATTTGTGCATATCGTACCTTCACAGACAAAAATATTGATTTTTAAATAATTTTAGGATGATTTTTTCCACTAACTTAGAAACATTATTAAAATGGAATTATTATTGAAAGACATTTTTGGTATTGACAATACTGTGCTTGATGCTATTTTTTGGAAATAAAAATAAAAGTAATCTTACCCCATGTTAGAATAGCAGTAATTTTATTATTACTATATTTAGATATAAATAAGTACAAATTTTATCTTCCACACTAAGTCAGTTAATACTCAATATTTAGACCGTTTTATTGCTATAAAAATAATGTGTATAGAACATAGCTATAGCTATAGTTTAGTGCAGTATTGGCTGCATGATAAAGATAGCGATAATTGTGGCAGCGTGTGTATTCGACGCATTTTTTTTCGAATTGTATACGCTGTTGACCTGGTAAGGTCTTTACAGCTTCACCGAACTATTGAGTCGAGCGCTGAAGGCACTCAACCGACTTGGGATGTTTGGGCGACCAACTCAAGGGTGCACGGTACACCTCGGTTTGGGCTGTCGCCTGTTTTGTGCAAAAATCGCAACCTATCTGATCTAACCTAAGCTAAGCTATCTAGATATACGTATATAAGTTATTAAAACATGCATGTGTACCAAGTATGCGTGCCTCAACAACTCCTATATGTATTTTGTGTTGGAAAAAATTCTCTAAACTATATAGGATAGGATAGGAAAAAATAAGGGTAGAACTCTTTGTTGTGTATTTTTCTGAAAAAGAAAAACAGCATGTAAGCGTGTAGGCGTGCACGTGTGTATAGGTGATGTATGTGATGTTGTAGCAGTGATGTAAAGTTTTGTGTCACTGTATCACGTGAGCAGCGTACTCAAGGGCTCCCTGCCGAGGGAACGGACCTAGGCTTGAGCCGTTGCCGAGCGGGGCCTAATCTGGTGTGCGGGAGCGAAATTTACCCCCAGACCACGGTGGCGTGATAGTGATTATGCGGGCGTGGACGTGAACACGCTTTGTTTGAAGAGACAGGTTGCTACTGATCTTTCGCTGACGTGATTGAATCAGGGGGGTCGGTAAGAATGTGTCGCGGTCGTCTTCTATACTGCGCAGCGTTGGGTACGGGTTCATAGTTCGTGGCGAATACCACTAAAGGGCTGGGATGATTCGCGGCTTTTCGATATAACTACGTGTGAGTGATTTTATATACGCCCAGACAGAAGACATCTCCAAGTCCCTGTGGGGATCCTTATTCCGGACGTACCATGGGGCACCGGTTATTTTACGTTGGGCTAGGTTTCATCGCGCCGCGCGGCCGGTGGGGTTTTTAGCCGGTAGGAGTCACGGCATCACCATCCAGCTGTTGCCCCATCGACAGCTGGAGGCGTATCCGATGTAGGATTTTCCCCACTTGGAAAAAAAAAAGGTTCTGGAGAACCTGTAACTTTTGAATACGATTTTGCGTATGTGCAAAAACCGAACAACTGTACGTCATAATCGGACGGATGCAAGTTTTATATAAAGTGAGTTTATGTCTGGGGGACATTTTACTCTTATGACAAAGCAAATGATAGAGACGACCCAAGACCATAGCGGCTTTATTTCACACTCTATCTGTGTGTGAATCGAAATTTAAGTGTTTATCTAAAGTGACGCCAAGATATTTCACCTCGCCGGCCCAAGCTATTTCGGTTTCATATAGCCTGATTGTCGACGACGCATATATTTAAAATGGCGTCAATCCCAAGTCATACGTACATACCTTTACGTTTATCGTTGGTTCATTGTATATGGTGAAATCTTAATATCAATAATGTTTAATAAAATGAAATTTGTTTTTTGTTATGAAAAAAAGGTTTAAAATTAATTATTTTTACTTATAAAATATATCAGCGGGTATATATATATGATTGTTTATAAAGAAATGTGTCTGACTATGATAAATTCATGCTTTTAATTGCGTTTAAATGTTATTAAAAAAAAAACGTTCTTAAACCTATTCATAAATCAAACTTAATTAAATCAAAACGCGCATTAAAAATACAACGTTAACCGGCTACCAAGTGTCCTTTCGGGCTAATACCACCCTCTCACAGAAAATCGACGTGAAATAACAGCGCTTACATTGTAGTGTTTCGTTTGGTCAGTGAGAGCGTAGGAGGCCCACTTCTCTTCTCCTTTCCTCCTTTGCCTTCACTTACCCTCCCCCATATACAGGTTGGCAACGCACTTGCGACACCCCTGGTATTGTTAGTGTCTATAGAGGTGGTGGTCACTTAACATGACGTGACCCACCTGTTCATTTGCCTCCTATGATACAAAAAAATATATATTGATATATTAAAGAACCAGATATTCTAAAATTCTTGTTCTTTCAACGTTGCCGGCTCTTGTACTAAGGTGTCGCAAAAAAGTCTAGTTACGTTAACTACAAATTTTTATTTTTCGTTATCCTGGAGAACTCCTTGCGTTTTATGGGACAAAAAGTATCCTGGATGTAGCCTTGTAATATCAGTTATTACTATGTTAAGTTTCGTTAAAATTGGTTTAGTACTTTCAGAGTAATACGGGTTTAAGTTCTAGCCTTTAATCCTTTATCCTGGAGAACCTTTTGCGTTTTATGGGACAAAAAGTATATTTGATGTAATCTCGTAGTATTAGTTATCACTATGTCAAGTTTCGTCAAGATTGGTCCAGTAGTTTCAGAGTGATGCGTGTTCATAGGGACAGACAGACAGACAGACAGACAGACAGACAGACAGACAGACAGACAGACAGAAAGACAGACAGACAGACAGACAAAAATTGTAAAAAGATTATTTTTGGCTTCTATATCGATAACATAGTCTACCCTGATTAAAATTTTCAAAAAATATTTAATGTACAGATTTCGACTTGTTACAGTTTTATTATAGTATAGATAGATATTCATTTTTAAATACAAAAATTCGACTAGGCGCTGGTGCGGTGTGTTTGGCGGCATTTATCAAAGAAAGCTAGATCGTCGGCGCGTACCGCGTAACACTAGTAGAAGAAGTGACCTCCATGATAGGGTTGCAAATGTTTTTGAGTATTTCCTTAATAGTGCAATGTTCATGTATTGTGTCGCCACGCCGACAATCAGGTTTACCCTCCGCATATAGATGTTTCACATCAATAATTAAAAACGCGTCCTTTAGATAAACAATTGTTGAACGGTTGAACCTGACGTCGGTTCACGCTACTGGTATGTAATTGTAAAATACAAGAATATCATTAATTAAAATATGTTGCAGACTCACGGGTAATGACCACAATCGATTACACGTGTTAATTAAACGATCTTGTTACAGTGAGAAACTACTTCTCCTGCCAATCAATTCCAGGCGGAAATGCCACAAACATTTCCAGGCGGAAATCCCGCAATCAATTCCAGGCGGAAGTATAAAGTAACCACCCAGTAACCAGTGTTTGGTAGGTGGTAGAGCCACGCTGAAGGTATTATTGGTTTCAGCATGAATGGGTCGGCTCGTCGGGGGTAGTACCATCCTCTCACAGAAAATAGACGCGAAGTATCAGTGCTTGCATTGTTCCGTTTCGTTTGGTTAGTGAGTGCGTCGAAGACCCATCGCCCCTCCCCTCCCCTATCCTCTCCCTTCCGAGGGGAAGAGGAGAGGTCCTCTAACCCTTCTCCCTTTCTCTACATTCCCCCAAACACAGGCTGGCAACGCACTTGCGACTCCTCTGGGGTTGCTAGTGTCTATGGACGGCGGTAATCGCTTAATAATAGGTAATCCGCTTGTACGATTGCTTCCTATATCATATAAAAAACCCCACTACAATATTTTGTGGTCAAAATTGTCGTAAGAAAAATGTTGTGTAAATCTTTTGGTAATCTCCATTTAACTAATATGTACGTCGTAGTCTTGAGCAATAATTAACCCTTACCTTGGAAATAAACCTTTACACAGTAATAGGACATGTACGGACATTTAATATAACTGCAGAATAACTAATTATCGCACGCGTAATATTTACCTTGAAGCACTTATGTAATAACTTCATTTATACATTATAAAAGTACGTAAGATATTTTTTCTCTTTAAGTATAACCGTATAAGTAAGTATTTGCCAATGACAAAATGTTTTAACCTGTGTTCACCATTTTGTTTGTGATTGTATCGAGATCTACCTTTTTTGTTAAAATAACAAAGCGATGGAATCGTGTGTAAAGGTATTCTTTTTCGATTTGGATACGCTGTTGGCTTATCAAGGTCTTTACAGCTTCACCGGACTACTTGTAAAGGTATCTATACATACGAGTATAGTAAGAATGTAAATTTAATGTCAATAGTTCTTAGATTTTTGTGAAAAAAAAATGTTGCAGTCTAGGAATAAGTAATAAAATACATGTCAATCATTTCTAAAAATGTCTTGATTTTATATCATAGGAGGCAAACGAACAGGCGGGTCACCTGATGTTAAGTGATGACCGCCGTTCATATACACTAGCAACACCAGGGGAGTCGCAAATGCGTTGTCAGCCTGTGTTTGTGAGAGAGTAGGGAGGAGGAAGGGGAGAGTGTATGTGGGCTTCCAGCACTCTTACTGACCGTACGAAACGCAATAATTCAAGCATTGTTACTTTATGTTAGTGCTTCTGTGTGTCAGCTGGTACTACCCCGAACGAGACGACCCATTCATGCTGAAACCAGTAATAGCTTCAGCGTGGCTCTACCGCCTACAATCTGTCTGTCTGTCTGTTTGTATGAACAGGCATCACTTCTTAAGTACTGCGCTCACGATAATTACTAGTCCGGCGAAGCTGTTAAGACCTTGCTAGATCAAAAGCGTAATCAGTTCGAGTAAAAAAAACCTCATAACCATGAAAATCATATCCTCGAGTAACATTGAGTCTTTGTTTCATTACAATCGGTCCACCCTATCAAAAATTATTGTAAATTAATTTATTTTTACATTTAATTCCACGCGGACATAGTCGCGGGCACAGCTAGTGAGCAATATAATTAAAAAAGAACAACGATAACTAAGATATCAACAACCCATCGCAAGTCATTGTCCGGATAAATACTTCTTCATGTTACGGTTGAAGGACTCGATGTTATAATAATGTTACACCAGTGTGTTGAAATGTTGCCGTCAGTACAAAACAGTAAATGCGACATGTACTTTTTTCATAAGTCTCTGCACTGCATAATATGACGATAATCAATTCAAGGGAAATACGGCTGTCTAACGTTTTATCGACACTGTTTCCACATTGCTAACGCGTTTATAAACAAACAATTCTAAACACACACTGTATACAATCAGGACATTATCCGTAATTGATACTACATACCGAGGGATTCTTTTACGTAAAAACTTACAGCGCTGCTGACTTGATGACTTCTGATTCTGTGAAAACATTTCATTGAATATATTTTATTTAATATAAAAACGCTTCTGATTCACCGGTGCGTCTGTGTCGTATAACATGTATATTTTTAGATTTGGAAACCGTAAAACACTGAGATTATATTTTTTAACACTTTAACCCTTCGGCGGAACTTTTCAGGCTCAAATCTCGAAATGGAGGACCATTGTTTTTATAGATTTAGCAAATTTTTTTAAATTATAATTTACGTTACATAATTCGTTATTGTTATTGAACCTAAACGTATGGAACGATGTACTCTTTGTCAGATAGTAACCTTAGTTGATGACGACAGGAGCCGAGAATACACAATTCAGGGCGTCACTAATCCGAGCGTGACGGCTTACTTTCGTGCGCTCTTCGCTTTGCCTAAAGGAGTTTTTACTTTAAAACAAATCGAATGTGAGTTCTCACGCGGTAGTAGTATTAGGAAGAATTTAGCATTCTGATACATTTTTAAGGGAATGAGATGAATACACTATGGAGTTGGTAAATGTTAGTTTTCATCATTATTTTGAAATATTTTTAACCGACGAAAAAAACGGAGGAGGTTCTCAATTCGTCGCGTATATTTTTTGTTTTTTTTTATGTATGATCACGCATAACTTTTTACAGTCTAGTCCGATTTTAATAATTCTTTTTTTATTGGAAAGGGTATACTCCGAAGTTGGTCCCATTTAAATTTGGGAAAAAAATTTCAACCCTAAGGGTATGAAAATCAAGAATGATTGATTATTCACGCACTGATTATGTCTATGACCGCGCATATCTCTAGACAGAATAGTCCGAGTTGAATTATTATCCTTTGATTTGAAAGAGTATACCCAGAAGTTGGTCCCATATACATGTAAACATGAAAAAATCAACCCCAAGGGTAGGAAAACGGGGTATGATTTATAGTTGATGATGTATGATTTATGATGTATGATTTAGTTGTGTATTACAAATAAATTAAGCTTGTAGTAATTAGTAAGATCATAGCCACAAAAAATTATAAAATAAAAACTTTTTAACAAAAAATTAAACCGCCGAAAAAACTGAAAAGCAAAAAATAATAAACCTTTTACTTTATTCATCTTAATAACTAAGTTCTTAAACTAATGTAAGTATACCTAAGAAATTTTGAGTCGGCGCCAAACAACCAATGAACAAAGATCATTAGATTACTTAAATTCACAAAAATAACCAAATCAAATTAAAAACACAATGTGAGATCTCCAGCGGTAACGTGTGTGCCCGTTCGGGTTGCTTCGTAAGCGTTCGGCATGCAAGGGGTGTGTCACACTGCGCCGCCGCAGCGCATCACGCTTTACGTAATTAATTAATTTGCTTGATTGGCGCCGACTTAAAATTACTTAGGTATACTTACACTATTTTAAGAACTTAGTTATTAAGATGAATAAAGTAAAAGGTTTATTATTTTTTGCTTTTCAGTTTTTTCGGCGGTTTAATTTTTTGTTAAAAAGTTTTTTAATATATATTAACAATGTTAAATATGTGTAATTGATAACACGGCATATTTTTTAAAATTGCGTGATAGTCACTACGACCCAGCAGAATGTTATATGCTACATATTTCAACGTTTCTCTCTCTCTGTCTCTCTATTTTTGTACATATTTCGAGTACATTAAGAATGTACTATCTCATTCTCTCACAATTTAATTTTCCGATAAAAAATATATGGAGGGGTTGTTGAGGCGTGTATGTTTGGTACACATATGCGTCTCAACAACTCAAACATATGTGAATAGTTAGCTAAGTTAGGTCGCGAGTTTACATGTAACAGGTAACAGCCAAGCCGAGGTGTGCCGTGCACCCTTGAACTAGTTGCCCAAATAAAATTGGCTGAGTGCCTTAAGCGCTCGCCTTAGTAGTTCGGTGAAGCTGTTAAGATCTTGCTAGGTCAATAGCGTAGTCAGTTCGAAAAAAAAAACATTTTCTCACAATCAAAAAGGCTATTTATACATTAATAACTATCTCTTTTTCGTCACACACTTTTATTTCATAAAATCTAATTCACACCGTGCCAAAAGAAGTTTTACTTCAAAAAATAATATACCTATTGCCCATACTTTTCTTGGTTATTAGTCATGATCATAAATATTAAACCGCTTTATTATATGTCGTTTACGAATGTAAATTTATTACTGACAATGTTTTTGACCGACGTCAATATGGCGACAAACATTATCGTTGTAGCTATAAAATTAAAAAGTCAATATTGTGTCAATTTTATTATACAGCACCGACTTAACTAACTACATTTAAGGTAAATCAAGCCTATATCATTATTCATTACGAATAATTTAGGATGTCTTACGTTTTTATTTCAACAACACAGTCGATTACGGACAGCTAACCTTTTGCCGAGATTGATAACTCTGTAAAAGTCCAACCTTCTTGCTTTTGCTTTTTATAAACTCAATAGAACTGGTCATGATCAGCCATCTCTAAAAAATATCATAAACAGATATTTTACTAACTTTGAAGATGTTAATTAAAACTCTTGGAGCGTGAACTTTAGATAGTTAATTAGTAGGGCGAAAATGAATTAATATAATCTCATTTCTATGTAGATGTTATCAGTAATCATATACTTTTTGAACGTATATACCGGCGTACATTACTCGTTTTTTTAATTTCGGGTACTTAAATTCTCATTATTAAATCGGTATAAATTATTCTTGAAATAATTCGTATCTCCGTTGTTGTTTTAATCCAAGTGCTTGATAATAAAAAATGAATATAACAGTTGATTTATGATTTGCTTTCTTATTTTGTTCGGAAATGCCAAGAGGCCTGCGCACTGAATGATTTTTGCCATTTTAAAAAGACCACCCAGTAATATTCCTCATTTTGTATTATTTTTACATGTTCTCTAATCAAATTTTGGTCAGAAGATCGTATTGTGTGTTAATAAAAAAATAATGCGTAAAGAGAATGTACAGAACCTTTTTACGGTGTATAAAAGCTTTTCATCCCACGATGTAATCGCCCGCGCAACTCCGCACGAGCCCCACAAAAATGTTGTTTTGCACGCGTGATGTCAGCCTCGTCCGACCTTGCATACGACACACCATTTAACGATGCCACCTACATACTAAGATCGAGCTTAAAAATCACTTATTGTAAGCATCTTCCAGCTTTCTACTTGTAATTGTTTTTTTTTTGTAACAATTAATCATACTTGGCAGTTTAAAGCGATGTGTTTTTGCCAGTTTAGAAATGAAATATTATGTTACTTGCTACAGATTAAAAGAATTTTTGGCGGAATTTTAGTCTGTCGTTTAGTAGTTTTTATAGTTTATTCATGATCTTGTGTTATTTGACTCTATATTCTATAACATTAGTGGCATTTTACGTAATATAATTCGGATAATACCACGGAAAATTCTGAGATGCCGCAAAAACTCCTCTGAAAGACCTAACGAGGTGGCCACTTTCCTTTTAGAACATTGAAATTATCACGAGACACTTGAAATATTCTTCTTCTGTTTTATTTTTGGCAACTAGTCTTCAAGTAGACTATTACTGCCATTGACAAGTGAGTAACGATATTACAAGTCTCTTGATATAATTTCAATGAACTAACAAGATGGTGGCCATCCTGTTAGTACTTTCCTGGGAGTTTTTGTGGCAAGTTACAATTGATGCTCCGTGGTATTATTTCCGATCCACTTACTTTGAATATTATTATATACTCGACAATGACAGTAATATTCTGGAAGATTGGTTGCCAAAATTAAAATAAATAATAAAAGAGATTAAAAATATTTTATTGTATTCTAACTTATGTATATAAGCAGAAGTAAAACAATTAAGAACTCCTTGCTTCTCTATTTCTTTCTTAATTTTTTTACTGCTTAGCAAATACAGGCGAGCTTTAGTTTCATCAAGAAAAAAATTGATCGACTTAGTTTTCCTTAGCATTTCGCTTTTATTTATAAGTTTTTTTAAAATATATATTCTTATTAAATGTAGGTATTTATAGGTGTCTATACGTTATAGTTTACGATCTTTATGTCTACTGATTTACACTCTTTGACAAAATATCCTAATAATATTGAAACTTAAAAAACTAATAGGTTATGATCGAAATTCAATTACTTTTTAGGTGGTAGAGTTACGCCGAAGCTATTACTGTATGAATGGGTCAGCTCGCCCGGGGTAGTACCCCCCGCTCAGAGAATACCGACGTGAAGTAACAGTTCTTGCATTGTTGCGTTACCTTCACTCAGTGAGAGCGTCGAACACCCATCCTCTGTAGTCCGGTGAAGCTGTTAAGGCCTTGCTAAATCAATAGCGTAATCGGTTCATAAATACAACTCAATATCCCTCCACCTCCCCCGTCCCCCAAACACAGGCTGGTAACGCATTTGCAACTCTCCTGGTGTTGCACTGTCTATAGACGGTGGTGATCACTTAACATCAGGTGACCCAACTGTTCGTTTGTTTAGTTGATATATAAAAATAAATAAATAGACGAAGACAAAATAGTTCTATACATTTTTCGCCTCTGTTCGCTGTTTTTCAATATTTTTTCCTTGTTTAGTTAGCAGTTGTTGCGGAGTTTGATGCTGTTGGTTGAAATAAATATAATGAACATTTTTCATGCCACCGATAAGACTAAATCTTCATTTATAACTCTGTATTCGTCATACTTAACGCTCCTTACATCTAAATATACGATACTTGTATATACAATTAACCTAGATGTAGTTGTAGTTCGACGTAGTTTTTACTATTTAAAGCAAAAAAATCAACTACTAATATCAATACAGTAACATTACATTTAATATTTTGGCTCTTTTTTATATTATATAGGAGGTAATCGAAGATGCGAGTCACCTGTGTTAAGCGATCACCGCCGTCCATAGACACTAGCAACCCAAAAGGAGTAAGTAAAGGAGCAACCCAAAAGAGAAGGGAAAGGAGAGGCGAAGGGAAGGGCGATGGGTCTCCGGAGATCTCACTGACCTAACGAAACGCAACAATGCAAGCACTGTTACTTCACGTCGATTTTCTGTGAGAAGGTGGTGGTACCCCGGACAAGCCGACAGATTCATGCTGAAACCAACAATAGCTTCAGCGTGGCTCTACCACCTACCAGCATTGCAGACATACCCCTTAATCTTATTTATTTCTATAGAATATATTATTATTTAACATGAATATATTAATACGCGAAAAATTATAATATCATAATAACAATAATTGTCCAACGTAACATGGTTCGTTTTTTTATATACGATATTAATATATAGGTATAATAATACTATAGGCAATGTACCGGCTTCAAATTGAATGTCTTAAAACACTATTTTAGGAAACTTTAATTGCGTTAACGAAATTATATAATTCGATTAAAATTATCGGTTTGCATGTCACTTTTATATGTTTAAGTTTGATTTTTCACGTAAATGCGGTCACTGAGATTTAAATACAAAAGTTGAATTTATGGTACTGCCATTTTTTTGTAATGTCGTCTACATATTACACTGATGAATTTATACTTTTATACTAATATTAATAATGTTATAGTTACTTATAACTAATTAATTATTGTTAATATTTTAATATGGTATCATTAAAAGGTAGAATTTGTAAGTTTGTGATGCTGTTGGGAGTAATCTCAGAAATTACTGGGGGCCTAACCAAGTTGCGTATTGACAATCACTAACGCAAATAGAAAACGAAAAAATTTATGGAGATAACATATCTGAACGCTATAAATTCTATAAAATCACGTGATATAGCGCACAGATATGTCATCTCCATACATTTTTTCGTTTTCTATTTGCGTTAGTGATTGCCGATAAGCAACTTGGTTAGGCCCCCTGGTTAGATTTGGAAAATTCTTTCAGTGTTAGTTATATAGCTCACTTATCGAGAAAAGCTTATAGATCATTTTTTAGGTTTTAAAATTTATGGAATTTACTATCAGGACATATGTTTGCTGGGATTATAAATCTTCTTTTTATCTATTCATATAACAAGAATATAAATTTTGTCTCTGTAATTTTTCGATTTCCATTAAAAAAATTGTTACAGTTGCCTAGGATAATAAAATACATCTTAATCATTTTAGAAACGCCTGTCTGTCTGTTTGTATGAACATGCATCACTGCTAAAGTACCGGGTACATAAAGCATATCTTCGAGAATAACTCAGTATTTGTTTCATTAAGATCAGTCCACTCTATCAAAAGTTATTGTAATTTAAATGACGGCCCGAGTTAAGCACGAGAGAAGAGTAGTAGCTAATAGTATTAATCTAGCGTGTTTGTTTGCTTGATCGCGTTAATTTCAGGAACTACCGGTCCGATTTAAAAAAAAATGTAATTGTTAGAAAATTTATTTATCTAGGAATGTTATAGCTATATATCATCATGCTAGTACTAATAAGAACGGCCCAACAGTGAAGAATGTTTCAAAATTGTTTTTTTAATTTTAGCCCAAAGTAACTTTTTTTTTTATTTCATAGGAGGCAAACGAACAGATGATTCACCTGATGTTAGGTGATCACCACCGTCCATAGACACTTGCAACACCAGGGGAGTTACAAGTGCGTTGCCAGTCTGTGTTTGGGAGGAGGGCAGGGGGGACAGGAAGGGAAGGAGGAAGGGGAAAGGGAGGATAGGTGGGTCTCCGGCTCTCTCACTGACCGAACGAAACGCAACAATGCAAGCACTGTTACTTCACGTCGGTTTTCTGTGAGAGGGTGGTGCTTCCCCGGACGAGCCGACCCATTCGTGCTGAAAACAATAATAGCTTCAGCTTGGCTCTACCACTACATCTATTCCACGAGGACAAAATCGCGGGCAGAATCTAGTTAATAATATTTCATTATAATTATGTATAAAGATTATAGACTTCTGAATATTTACTGATAGAGTTGTTATAATTTATTACTGCTATATAAGATTCACAATGAAGCAGAACACATTTATCAAATTACAGGAAATAACTAAACGCGAGGACTATTTTAGAATGATTCTATGTATGAATCGTTTTATAGGTCACCTCCTACACCTTGTATGACTGTATTATTCCCGCAGATTGTGTCAGTTCCTAAGCATTATACCTACACAATACATAAATAATTTTCCTTTACATGACTCCTTATAGTACTGAGTATTTGTTTGTCCCCATTTGTTTTTTTTTATTTCATTTTTTTTTTATTGTAGCAGGAAAAAGTTACGTTTCTTTTCGATACTAATTACGGCAGAGTGTAAAAACAACGGCGACTGTTAAGCGATCTACAAACTAACGATAATTGTCATTGTCATGCCGGCCTGCAAATCTCTCATAAGGTGATTGCAGATATTAAACTGAGTGACTGACTCTCTGATTACGAAACGCGACAGATCTAAAAGTTTCGTTGGGATGGGTTAACTACCTCAACATGCACGAATCAAAATGAAGACGAATAACTAAACTTACTTGTTCGAAACTTTTTGGTACTTGACGCATAGAGGTTATCTTAAGACGGTCGAACGAGTAGTAGTGATTATAAAAAATCATAATCTCTTAGATTTTTAATAACATAATAATAAATGAAAAGATCGTAATATTTTGTTTAGATCAGGACAAGAAATAATTTATAAGAAACTAGCCCCTGCCCGCGACTTCGTTCGCGTGGAATAGATACACTAACACCAACACTAACACGCAGCAGTTCTCAAAAGGAAAAAACATCCCGATTTTAAAACATTTTTCATTTGTGCTCTGCCCCTATTTATCTTAGGGTGATGATATATAGCCTATAACCATTCTCAATGAATGAGCTATATAACATTGAAAGAATTATTCAAATCGGACCAGTAGTTCCTGAGATTACCCCCTACAACGCTACAACATCACGTCACAAACTCACAAATTTTACCTCTTTATAATATTAGTATAGATATAGAACAACAAATTTGTTCGAAATCTGTCCAGGTTTTTGTGTGATGCGTGCATAATATCGGGCGTGTAACATTGCACAGGTTCTTTATAAATTCCATCTGCCACTATATAAATTAGCTAGTCTCAGCTCGCGACTTCGTTTGCGTGGAATACTTACTTTGGGCTAATGCTAACATGCAGCGGAAGCTCTCAAGAGGACAAAATAAACGATTTTGAAACATTCTACATTGGTGCTCCGCTTCTATTAATCTTAGCGTGATCATATATAGCCTATAATCATCTTCGATAAATAAGATATATAACATTGAAATAAATTTTCAAATCGGGCTACTAGTTCCTGAGATTACCCCCTACAGCGCCACATCGTCACAATCTTTACCTCTTTATAATATTAATATAGATATATGTAGAGAATTATACTAAAAAGCAGAGGCTTAGCCATATAGATTGTACAGGACCTCCAATATCTGTAAGTGAAAAATCGTGAATAGCGATCTCAAATTGTTATGAATACCTGGTAAATAATAATTAAACTTTATACTAATATTATAAAGCTGGAGGGTTTGTTTGTTTGGTTGTACGCGCCCAGTCCGTTAGTTGTATCCGCCGCAAACTATGAACCCGTACCTGACGCTGCGCGTTATAAAAGACGTCCGCGACACATTTTTATCGACCCTCCTGATTCAATCACGTCAGCGAACCATCAGTACCACCCTGTCCCTCGAAACAGAGCGTGTTCACGCCCACGCCCGCGTAACCAGAGATCACGCCGCCGTGGTCTGGGGGTTAATTTCGCTCCCGCACACCCGATTAGGCCTCCCACGGCAGCGGCTTAAGCCTAGGTTCGATCCCTCGGTAGGGAGCCCTTGAGTGCGTTGCTTGCGCGATACGGTGACACACCAATATATACATCACTGCTACAACACTACACGATCACCCCCACACACGTGCACGCCTACACGCTACACATTTTGGTGGAAGAGTTTACTTTTTTTCCCTTATCGAACTGAAAAAACTCTCAACTTTTCGATAAAAATATATGGAGGAGTTGTTGAGGCGTCTATGCTTGGTACACATATACGTTTCAACAACTCAAACATATATGAATAGTTAGCTAGGTTAGCTAAGATAGGTCGCGATTTTTCATGCAACGGGCAACAGCCAAGCCGAGGTGTGCCATGCACCCTTGAACTGGTTGCCATAATAAAATCGGCTGAGTGCCTTAAGCGCTCGCCTTAGTAGTCCGGTGAAGCTGTTAAGATCTTGCTGGGTCAATAGCGTAGTCATTTGAAAAAAAATTAAAAGTTGCACGCGCTAATCTCAGCAACTACTGGTCTGATTTGAAAAATTCTTTCAATGTTAGATAGCTCATTTATCAAAGAATACTATCGATTATTATCACACTAAGACTAATAGGAACGGAGAACCAATGAAGAATGTTTCAAAATAGTTGTTTATTTCCCTTTTGAGAGCTTCCGCTGCTTGTCAGCGTTAGCAAATGTTAACTTTTCCATGCGGAGAAAGTACTGGCACGAAGCTGTAAGAAGATTAGTAAGTTATTCATGATGGAGAGTACGATATAATACAGTAATATTAAACTTATCTTCTTGCCCATAAGTACACAATTTTAATATCGGTAAATAAAACTAACAAAGCTTATTGAGAGTTCAACTTATTGCGACTTTTAAATACATTTTATGTGGGCGTTTTTCAAGTCATTCGCTTTTATCCAAAACATCGTCTCCGTTTTGATTGAAGTCAAGATTAAGCGGCTAAATAAATGAAGACATACGAAAAAAAGTACCGTAAGGTGCAAGAAGGGATTCACGATTATAATCATGGTTTCTTCGCATCAACAGATCATGTTACATGTTGGCGGTCGTCAGAATAAGAATGTCCAATTTCTTTGTGTTTATTTCGGTATTTCATTTATGTAACTGTGTTTTGTTATTAAAAACATTTTTATATATCATAGCAGGTATACGAACAAGTGGGTCACCTGATGTTAAGTGATCACCACCGTCAATAGACACTTGCAACACCAGCAAGTCGCAAATGCGTTGCCAGCTTATGTTGAGGGGGGAGGGTTATGGGAAGGGGGAATAGTGTAGAGGAGAGGGAGGATGGGATAGATGGTCTTCCGGCACTCTCACTGACCGAACGAAACGCAACAATGCAAGCACTGTTACTTCAGGTCGGTTTTCTGTGAGAGAGTAATACTACCCCGAGCAAGCCGACCTATTCATGCTGAAACCAGTAATAGCTTCAGCGTAGCTCTACCACCTACACCTACCACCTACCAAAATGTCTGCACATAACTAAATATTATAAAGTTCTTCGCCACGTTTGTCTGTCTGTTCGCAGTAAACTCATAAACTATTCAACGGATTTTCATGCTGTTTTTATTAATAAGGTAATTCGCGAGGAAGGTTTAGGTATATAATTTGTCAAGATTTCTTAGAAATTGGTTGAAATATAACGATAATCATTGGAAGTGTCGGAGAAAGTTAAGCCGCCTGGGAGTTTTCGCCGCAAATGCCGCCTAATCCCTTTGAGATATAATAGAACAATTGCGATAATAAACGACGTAGACGAAGTCGCCGATATCAGCTAGTTTAATTATAAAAGCATGTTCACGGCTTCTCTCGTGTTATTATATATTTAGTTTATCCTTAGGAAACAGTACAATTTTGTATGTAATCTTCTGATAATTTGTATGCATACTTTCGACCGACAGTTTAAGCTGCACAGGCCCATGTGGTGGAGGCGCATTGTGCCGATGCGATGCTACTGTTCGTCAGGGAAGGTCTAACACCCACTCCCTCTTTGAGGGGTCTGTCATCTCTGACCCCTTAGACCAAAGTCAGGGCCTCTTGGAGGGCCTACACCTGTGAGCAGACGCAGTGCCAGTCGGCAGTCCCTGCTTCCCCACCAATAAGGTGTATGAAGGCACCAAACAAAGCCGTGAAAATGTAAAATAGGAACTGACTTTCGCATTTACAATATTATTTGTGATTTCCTATAAGTGTAAAATATATCCTATATGTTATACCTGTATATAAACTATTACCATGCTAAATCTCGTCAAAATTTGTCCAGTAGTTTTTGCGTGATGCCCGTACAAACGACAGACAGATAGTAATTCTAAAAACTATGGAAATGTGTAGTTTTTGTTTCTTAGGCTCCCTGGAGTATTTTTTCATAAATATATTTAATTAACACATATCGTCTCTTTATCCTTTTATCTTAAGCAAACATTAGGATTATATTAGTGAGTTTTTGATATGAAATGTATTTGAATTTGAGTTTATATACATACATACAGATATTTTAATATAAAGAATGCAAATGTTTAAAACTACCTATATGCTTAATGAGCCATACCCACTCTCTGAATCTATCAGTTCAAGCCACAATAAGTACTAAATTAGCCCCAATGAAATCTAAACTCACATCAACTAAGCTAAGACACCTACCGTGTATGGCAGTTGGGGCGTTCTCAGTTTGGCAATGGTATAATAGTTTATTCAATACGCCACGGGTTCATTTGACGGACGGTTTTATGCATAGCTGTCAACGTTAAAAATAATGTGATTCGCAGACCTATAGTCGGATGCCGTGTCATATCACATAAATTCAGCCGGTTGTCAAGTCCTTATTTGGCGGGAAAGCAATCGGCTTACACCGAAACGGGTAGACCGAGATTCAGGTATGATCATCTACCGCATGACGCTCGTTGCATAAGCTGTGTGCATTTTTACCTAACGCGTGTGTGTAATGCTAGCGATTTTGGTTATGTTATTCGATCAGTTATAATTGGAATGCCGATCATTCAATCGATGAAAACGGGTTTAATCCTTGATACTCATAGTATTTGCCGTATTAGGTTTTGTTTTTTACTTGATAATGGAAAATAAGGTGTAATATATGTTATTGTATGTGTAGTAGTTTTCGTGCGTTAGTTTTTCTCAAAAATAGTGCTACATTTATTTCGCCAAGTAAAATCTTCGTTTCTTATCTTTCCAATGTATTGTATTGTAGTAGTTTAAGAAAATAGATATGGTAAAAAAATGATGTGTTGTAAATATATAAAGATAGTAAAACTAATGTATTACAGTTAAAAATACAACAAAAAGGCAGTCATCCATCCAAGTAGCGATCGCGCACGACGTTCCTTAACTTCGGTGATCGGACGAGTACCGGTGTATTCAACACTCTACTCAATCTCTTTGTGGTTAATTATTCCGTAATGCTATAAAAACTGAAAAGCCAAATAGCAGATGTCATTTCGAAAAATATAAATAAGAGAAAAGTCGACGATAAAATAATGCGTAATTTCCATAGTAATATTCTTAGCTGATTTTGACTGCAGCGAGCAAACTCAAGGGTTGGGGTATTTAGCCTAAACTGTACTATTATCTCAATGCAGTGTAAGAGTCACCACTCTCCTCATACCGCTACGTCTACCTTTCACCAAATTTTTTAAAGTAGACGAAAGGTTGGTCCGATATGCAGGATATATTTCGATGTATACATAAATGCACCCAGTCATACCCTCCTTGTACCGATGTAGCGGCAAACAGCTATGATCAGTGGATGGTTGAATGCAGTGTCTAATGTAGGTTTGAAGGTGTCTTCAAAGGTGCCTGGCTTCCTCGCTCCGAAAATCACAATACTGTCCAGATAGAATTGCATTAATGTGGAAAGTAACTACAAAACCGCAAGCACCTATATACTCGAGATCTAATAGGCTTAGCCCACAGACCCACGTGGTTACTGGGGTGTGGTCGCTGTTTGCATGACAGCTACATCCTTGTGCCTGATGAAAGTGTATAGACCATCAGCTATTTGTCATGAGAATATACTATTTATATAAGGTCCGTCGGTAGAGTCTTAGCAGATAGTCTGCTACACCTGTAACTGTTGTCCGTTACCACTAAGTCTATACTTATGTACTACATGAGTTATTATTATCTTTTATATCGATAATATTATTTTACTATTCATTTAACCCTTGGACTGTCATAAACCATGAAAGTTTAAGCTCCATTTATACGAATCTAAATCTTATAATGCATTGGTCAAGCGACTGTTGACATCATAATTTTAAAAAACCGTTTATTACAAAATTTAATTTAAAACGAAAAATAACAAATTATGTAATGTAAAATTATAATTTAATAAAATTGGCTTCATTTTTTAAAAACATGATCCGCCTTTTTGAGATTTTAGTATTGAAAAATCAACTGAGGAGTTATCTCGCTCTTACTTAGCGATGCAACTTTTCAATCTCTATACCGTTCCGTACCGTGCCTCCTTATAATAATAGTGTATATTACTATATACTATAATCAGTGTATGTAATAATTTAACACCGTGAATAATTAATCTATTTATTATAACAAAATATAATACCTAGAATTAATAATTAACTCACGCGTAACCACGGGCGCATCTAGTAGGTAGTCTACGTATTAATGGACATCATTCACCAATATTAGTCATAGATTTGTTTACTCTGCCAGTTTTCTATACTTTGAACCTAGGTGATGGATAACCTATACAAATACAGTCTGACATCTTTATAATGTGACCATAACTATCAGCTATAATGTATAAATTAGTTCTGTTTGATTGGTTATCATAAACCCATCATACACTCATAATTTGATACAGTCTTTAGCGTGAACAGCCGTCCTTTATTATGAAGAATTATATTAGTTTTCTATTATTGTTTATGTTATCAGTTCACACAAACTTCGACTTCTGAAATACCGAAATTTGTAAGAAAGACATTTGACGCCTGAAACTGCCTTTTCCTAATCGTTAAGAACTATGAAGAGGAAAAGCTAAGGAGAACCATCTCATATGGAGGACATCTTGAAAGAGTGTCTAGCTCTAAGTACTAAATAACATTTCCAAGACACTAAAATGGCACTAGCGTAAGCAAAAGTTATGGATAGTGTGAAATAATCTTCTAAATATAAACAAAAAATAACTGTCGTAAGAAAACGTGGAGTGTTATGGAATTTTTGTGAACTTTAAGTCATACGTTTAGTGATCCTTCAATGTCTACTTTAAATATAATTTGTTGAAATAATTGAACAATAATGAACCCTACTGCTAATGTAGCGCCATCCTAATTTAATTCTTCTTAACGGACACTTTTTCATATACAGAGCTGGCACTCCTTATATCTAGTCTTCATTGCCAATAACACGTGTGGCTTGACTCTTGAATAGTGCCTCTATGAAATTTGTTTTCAGTTAAGTATAAGATAATACCAAGCACCTAACTGTTAGTCGAAAACCGACTTTGAAGTTTTTTATATGACCAGTAAAAGAAAAGCGTTGTGTTGATGAAAAAGTTTGTTAGATTCGTGCAATACAGAAAGGAAAACAATAACAATGATGATGTATTGTTTATAATAAAATAAATGTTGGATCCTTTAAGTTTCGTTGTTTACATAAATCTGTATCTATACATATAACAAGAATGTAAACGTAACATGTCTGTACTCTCAGATTCTTGGAAAAATTGTTGCAGGTGTATCGGATTAAGTAATAAATTACATTACAATTATTTTTAGAAATGTCTGTCTGTCTGTATGTTTGTTTGAACCTACATCATTACTAAATACTGCGTTTATGATAAAAAAAAACTTCGCCAAGTAAATCATAAAGCACATATCCTGGAGTAATATTTAGTTTTGGTTTCATTAAAATCGGTTCACTCTATCAAAAGTTATTGCAATTTTAATGACGTCGTGACTTAAGTACGAGAGAAATGTAGATAAATAAATGGACTTGATAAATTCTGATAATCTTATTAGTCATTGTTTTTTACATTATATTCCACGCAGATGGAGTCACGAGCTCAGCTAGTAAACAATAAAGTCGATATATAAGATCGATTTTAAGCCAAATTGCACCGATATTACAATGTTACACAAGAACAATGTAAGATATCAATACGCGTGGGCAAGTAGGTGGTTCCGTCTCATTTAACGTCACAAGGTTCTATTTTACATGGTGTTTCTTATTTCGATGTGATGCTTTGTCACAATAAATAAAACGGGCCCACGCTTCCGACCTATTATTTTACGTGAGTTATCCGCATCATTGAACCTCTTATAGTGGTTTATCTGAAGCGAATTTATAGTACAGATGGGCTTTAATTTAGAACAATAAATGTAGCTATCAAATTAACTAATGAACAGTAAGCTCAGTACCCAGCGTTTGATTTGTCATGTTGGTGAAAATAGTGACGTGAGGTTTTATAGAGCGGTCTATATCGAACAACACAATAAATGCGATAGACAAAGACCGCGATATACAAAACTGAACTTAGCCGACTATGTCGGTCTCGTTCCCGACGTGCCAAATCAAAACTCAGGTACTGCACGCTTCAATAAATTATTTCAAGAATTTTAGTATCTATGCAAGATTTGACTGCTTTAGCATCACCGTCGTATTGCTTCTGTAAAGTTCGCACTGCTTTTTTCTACAAACGTAGAATAAGGCGAAAGATAAAATTATTGAAAAAAATTTCATATTCTCAAGCCAAAAAAGTATAACTTCTAACACGTGTACATAAGTACACACATGTTTTTTTTATACAGTATGAGATATCCGCAAATTTCTAAAAAAGGTTTTGTGTTAATTCCTACTTTAGACTAGACACGGGATTTTCACAAAGCAAATTATTTAGATACTGCGTTCTGAAAATAAACAATCTGTGGTTACTATCCGCTAGGTGTATTATTATTCTGCGAGTTTTTTTTTTTAATTATACTTTTGGCAATCATCTTCTAGATTATATGCTGTTGTAGAATAAATAATAATAAGACAAGTGTCATGTGATTATTTCAATGTTCTAACAAAGATGATAGTCTCCTTGTTAGATTTACCAAGGAGTTTTTATGGCATCTCAGAATACATGTTCCGTGTTATTATTTCCCATCCAGTTCAATCATGCACAATAACCGAACATAAAATGTCATACTACATTACGTAATACAGAGTGAAATAACAGAAGATTATGAATCTACACTAATATTATAAAGAGGTAAAGTTTATGAGTTTGTGACGTTGTGACTTTGTAGGGGGCTCCGATTTGAAAAATTCTTTCAATGTTATATAGCTCATTTATCGAGGATGGTTAGAGGTTATAGTGAATATGTGGGTCACCTGATGCTAAGTGAGCACCACCGCCCATAGACACCAGCAACACCAGAGGAGTCGCAAGTGCGTTGTCAGCCTGTGTTGGTGGGGAAGGCGAAAGAAAAAGAAGGGAGAAGCAGGGAGGTAGGCCTTTGGCGCTTTCACTGACCGAACGAAACGCAACAATGCACAAGCACTGCTACTTCACGTCGGTGTTTCTGTGGGTCGGGTGGTGCTACCCGGGCGAACCGACCCATTAATGGCTAGTCCGCTGAAGCTGTTAAGACCTTGCTAGGTCAATAGCGTAGCCAGTTCGAAAAAAAAACAATAATTATGAAACCAGTAGTAGCTTCAGCGTGGCTCTACCACCTACAAAATTCGCGTCATGACATGCTAGTAAACCTCATCGACCGTATTACGCTTGTGCGATTTGTGTTAGAGTAACGACGCGTAATAAAAGAGCTTGCATACATCTCATATAGATATTTAGTATTGAAATTATGCAGCCATCATATGTTTGCTGAATTAATAAGCTGTAGACAGAAGTATATAATTATTATTCGCAATGCCAATTGATGTAAAAGAGAGACTAGTGATAATAATTACAATCTACAAATAATATAATTTGAATAATTAATACTATAATTAATTTAAAATTTCAAAAGTGAACATAAATTAAATTCCATTGTATCGGGTTTTCATTTCTGTCGGCTGTCCTTATCACTGCCGCGACTTCTTTTTATTGTTTAGAAACAGTGGGCGTGGATTCGAATCCCACTTCTGAAGTGTTACATAGTCCATGAAGTGAGGATGCCAATAAATACTCCGTAGTTACTTTCACTACTACTACTATACTACTACGGAGTATTTATTTGCATCCAGACTGCATAGATTATGTATTATATAAACACTCCCAACACTAATAGTTGTAGTCCGGTGAAGCTGTTAAGGTCTTGCTAGGCCAATAGTGTAGTCAGTTCGAGAAAAAAAAATATCTGAGAATTTTTATCCTATCGCATAAGATAAGGAATATAGTTGAAGCTATGATTTACAAGATAGGACATACAAGAATTTGGAGATTGGATATTCCGTACTTGTGTACCGTTATCGCAAAGATAAATAAGTTCACACTCTTAATTCAGTGAGACCTTACGATAAGCAATAAGTGTGTTAAGATATAGTTACAAGATAAATCATTGTGTATGAGTTTTTTATTGATATGATTAAGTTTTAGACTCAACTACCTGTTCCTTTCACCTGCTTGTTAAGAGGAAACACGAGCTGCAAGTGATTTGTGGAAGAGGAGTTTATTGTTATCGTATTTTAACTGATTCGTTCAATAGAACTCAAGAGAAACAAATTGTTCGAATGCAGTTCGAAATTATTTCGTAATTCTTTATTTCTTCTTCCAAATTAAATCCATTTGTTTTTCGCTGTATCTATATATAATCATAGGCTTCTTGTTTCATTTTTAGAAAAAATAAAAACATAGAAAGAAGACGGTATAGATACAGATTACATTGACCGAAATCCATTATCCAGAGATAAAATAAAAGAATACGTTTGTATGGACAAACCTCTAAAGTGGCTGAGTACTGTTTTTTATTTATTTAGTCTGTAACTCCTATGGAAATATTACACAATTCTGCCAGTATCATGTGGATAATTTGTTAGGATTACAGGGCCTGGCGCCTAGCTGTTTAGTGCAACTGCCTAGTTTCTACCTTCATACCACAAGTGGGGAAATTTCTCGAAAAAATATTATATATATATTTAGGACTAATATTATATATTATTATAGGACTATTTAATATTAGCTGGTTGCCGTGAATTCGTTCACGGAAAAATGGTTTTGGTTTGTAAAGGTAACTATAACATATGTTCCGCCTGGATTAATTTTAAGCTGCCTTTAAATTTTTTCATGTATATTTATTACTAGCTGACCCGTGCAACTTCGTCTGCACCAAATCGGTTATTATCTGTTTCAATTATATTTTTAAACGCGAAAAATCTTAATAAGCCCGATTGCAGCGACATCTACCGTTTAACAATTGGTAATCCGAACTATACAGGGGCTTACTCAAATATATACGCTGTTGGTATGTGAAAAAACTTTAAAAGTAACCCTAAAATCCGTTCGCAGCATCACCTACCGGGACAATAAAATAAAAAAAAACTAACCTACATATATTGCTGATATATGTCTTCCCAGTATTGACGATAGATGATTTTTGCCGAGTTCAATTACATTCATTGTGATTAACTATAAAAAAACTATTGAATAAACATAAAAACATCCGCATATGTATATAACTTTTAATGCTTCAAAATATTTCAATTTAGCGCCATCTATGGACCTTTTAGCTTTCTTTATCTTGACTGATTAGCTCATTCTTATTTTGTAACTAATAATGAAATTCATCTATTATACTATTATTATTTTTTATTTATGTGAAAAAGTAATTAATTAAACATTGTTCATCGTTTAATATGTCTTAGATATTATTTATACAATAATATACATATATGACCCGTGAAAATTCATCTGTACCAAATCGATTATTACAATTGTTATTTCAATTGTATTTTTAAACACGATAATTATTAATAAACCCAATTACAACGACATCCACCGTTTCCAATTGTGAATCCAAACTATCTATGGACTCAAATTGAATACTAAGTTGATATCTGAGAATTATTTTATATAATAATAATAATAAGCCTAAAAGCTATTACATATTAAGTACAGTGTCTTTTAACAACCTAGACAACGTTTCCTATGTAATTGATATTTTGATATATTTTTGTCAAATAGCTGTGGTCCGGTGGTAACGTTCTCTACATTATACTGAACGACCGACACGACGGGGCGAAGGCTCGAAATCAACGGTTTTTTTTGTTCTTTTTTTTAAGTAGCACAGGGTGATGACATATGGCTTAAATTGTTATTTAATCTTACTACTATATATAGCACAAAGAAAAGTTACCAAAATTCATTAAGAATTTCATGAACTTGAAATTTTTAACTTTCGTCCGTTATTCTGGAGAACCCCTTGCGTTTTATGGGACAAAGAGTATCCTGGATAGTCTTGTAATATTAGTTATCACTGTGTTAAGTTTCGTTAAAATTGGTTCAGTACTTTCAGAGTAATACGGATTTAGATTCTAGACTTTAATCCTTTATCCTAGAGAACCCATTGCGTTTTATGGAACAAAAAGTATATTTGATGTAATCTCGTAATATTAGTTATCACTATGTCAAGTTTCGTCAAGATTGGTTCAGTACATTCAGAGTGATGCGTGTTCATAGGGACAGACAGACAGACAGACAAAAATTGTAAAAAGATTATCTTTGGCTTCTATATCAATAACATAGTCTACCCTGATTAAAATTTTCAAAACATATTTAATGTACAAATTTCGACTTGTTACAGTTTTATTATAGTATAGATTACTTAATTCGTCTTATAAACCTCTTACCGGCTTAATTATACTTGTAAAATGCTATCAATTCTGCTCAACTCCTAAGATAAAACATATGGAATAGACATAGTGTTCTTAATCTGCCAATGAAAGTCTCGTCAAAATTGGTTCAGTAGTTTGGAAAATTAACCACGGCAAACAACACACACTATATTTTTTATGTATTCAAATTACATCTATTAACATTTACTGGTACTATGAATTCAGTTAACAATATTGCATACGATCTATCTATCGTACATTTCTGCGTGCAACACTACTAAAATATAAAAATACTGAATATTATGGTAATTTCAATTTACTCGTTCTTAATATATGTTAAATAAATATTACATATAATACCTATTTTTACTCATCTCCAATGATGAGCCAGTGACCATTGTGTTAATATATATACTTTAACTGAATTTATGATTAATCTTGTCATTTTTTAGCATTATGATTTAAATTTTTAAAGTACTATCCTAATCTAATACCATATTATATTGTAGTCTTAAACTTTATCAAAAACTCGATATTCGCTGAAAAAACAAACCATACATATTTATAATTGCATGACGTAGATAATGATAAGAGTTCTTGTATTTATTCTGATTTTAACGCCATAGAAACATCTGCCAGTGTCATTCTTATATTTCAATAGGAATTATTATAGGTTGCTTAAATTCTAATATTAAATTAATCGTAGATTCAAAACGATATTACAAAGTCTGTTTTGCAAAAAATGTTCGACATTTAAGAATAACACTGGTTTAAAATTATTGTCCTTATTTCTTTTATTAAACACCTATTAAATTTAGACTTTCCTTTAATACTTCCTAGTTCTTATGTACACCATTTACAATATAGTAATTGATACATATTCTTGATGATAAAAACAACACTAATAATATGTAGACATGCGATAAAATACTCAGGTTCCTAAAAATTCGTGATAAATTTATATTCTTTAGTAACAAGTGGGAGTACAGTGAAGTACTAAAGTAGTAGTACATACATTTCTGTAACAGACCTAATACATGTGTGACAGTTTTCCAGTAGATGAACTTTCCAACAAAATTAACTTGTACTAACCCCGTATTTAATGCTTTATAAATGAATACCAATTCCAATTATATAGAACTAGGTCAAAGTACTATTGATGCTAAAAGTAGAGATACGTAATGATTCGTTTTTATTATTATTTAGATAAATAAAATAATATGTAACGACAACAATATAAAATTTATTATAAAAAATAAAATAATAAATAAAATATCAAAAATATACAAAGAGAAACATCGTTAATTAATTAATATATGGCAATAAGGAAAATAAAAATACCTAATTAAGGACAAGTCCGTCACAACACAACCACAGCACTGTTACGCGAATGTTCTGTCTATGTACTCGCAATCAAATTCGGCGAAGAATGAATCAAACGGCGAGAGTGAATCTTCCGCGAACTCTGAAGGTGTCTCTTGGTCCAGTTCCGTTGAGAATTCTGATAAATCCGAGCATAAAGGTGATGGCCAGCGCTCCGGTCGAGGAGTTTCTTCGCTCTCTCTGAGAGCCGCAGATAAACTTGAGATATACTTCATTGCTAACCGAAGAGTAGTGATTTTTGTGAGTTTCTCGCAGGGTATGGGAGTGCCGGTGATTGCAGCTGCGGGGACGGCGCGTCTCAGGGCTTCGAAGGCGCGATTAATTTCCCTCATGCGGCTTCTTTCGCGCGCGTTTGCGGTTTTCCTTCTGTATTTGCTGAGAGGCTGCGGCGTGCGGCGCGCTCGTGGTTCGCGGCTGCGCGCCGCGCGCGGTCGCAGCTGGTACTTGTCGTGTTCGGGCATGGAGTGAGGCCGCGCGGCCGCCCCACGCATCCGAGCCGCCCGCGCATACACTCCGCTTGAAAAATACGCTCACTCCGCCCACTTGCCCCGTTTCGTTCATGTACATTCACGCTAGTAATTCAGTATTTCTTTATGTAATAGTAATACTTATGGAATATTTTAAATCAAGACTGACTGAGAATAAGAGCATATGTTGTATAACCTTTTAATAGAAATTAAAAGTGAAAGATACATCTGAGAATTATGTTTATAAGACAATTACGATCTACGCTATGGCATTCATAATTACGTAAAAGTAAAGAAAAATTTCAAAACTGAACGTAAAATTATTTATTTTTAAAGAACCTTATTAGAATTTCACTTATTACATAACATACGTTATCAAATACAAATTTTTAGACATAGTTTCGAAAAATATTATTTACTATTGATTAGGAAAGTGTCCCTTTAAATATTAACAATACGTATAGAATTTATAAATACGATAATTCTTTTTATATAGCAATAAATTAAAATACCAGATAATAACAATAAATAATTTAAATAATAACAATTACGAACCCTAAAGAATATTTAAGAATTTATTAAGATATAGAGTTTTCCGATATTTTATTTAAACAAAAACTCGATACAAAAATTTAAAACAAAATGTGCACTTTATTTTAATTGGATGACGCAGACATAAAACGCGTCAGGGACACGAGTCGCTACTTGAATTACAACGACGGAAATAAATTTTCAACAGTTTATAACAGTTTATTCATAGGTTATTTATATAAGTTGTCCGATATTTATAAGATTTTGCGAACGAAATACAATATAAAAGATAGTAATTAGCTAGAAAATTTTCTTACTTTTATTTCACGCTAATTAGGACATGTACAAATGTTTTTTTTTTCTGTTTCACTCTCCTCTGTCCTACGTCGCCTCGTTTTTTATGCTATAAAGCATTAAAGATACGTTCACTTCGTTTGATATTAAACAGTCATTACAGTTTATAATAGTAATTGCAGTTAATTATTGACATCAATAGAACTGCAGTAATAATGCTAGTTATAACAAGTTACAACTCTTGACGAATAAGTTTGTGTAGTGCGTTGGTGCCTATATAACCTGGCTAATGACATTTTTTGAGCTAAAACATAGATACTATGTATAGATATTGTTGGTTTATATACATATTATTATTCATACACTGCTCTGGTTTTATTTGGCTTCTGAGTACCCTTATATCTGTCTATTTTCATATTCAACACTGTTTTATACATACTTGTCACCACTCCTTGTGACATGTCTATTACCTATTATTCTGGTCATTCGTAATACTTTTGTACTTTCTCTGATATACTAATTTCTAACCTTTACCATTCTAGCTACAACGCTCATCGATTACAAAATTTGCAATTTATCCGTAACCTTTCGTTTGATCTCTTTCATTTTCCAGAATTTAGTTAGGACATCCATATTATATTCAACTTTATGAAAACATTTTGACTAATTAATATCAAAAACAAAAAATAATAATGCAGAACTTTAACACACATAATTCTACGTACCCGTTATATACTTTTAAATACTTAAACTAGCTTCAAGAATGCTATGGAATAATTTCAAATTCTACCACATTTACGTCAGAAAAAAAACTTACATCTTAAAAGAATAATTTACATAAGATGGTTTACTCTTTAGTCTTAAAAATTAACGTGCATATTTTGTGTTAAAATGTTGTTTTTAAACAAGCTGTCCGAGTACATTAGTAGATTACGTCGTTATGTTACAATAAAGTATAAATATTAATGTAAACACTTTTTTACACGAGCGTACACGGTTACAATGAATGAACAAGCAGTACCTAATGTTGCTGCAGAGTGAACTAACTATGAAGGTAATCGTTAATCCGATTTGCATATTGAATTCGGCATTTCCGTTCTACCTTGCTGCTGATAGCTGATTGTTTACGAAGCTTACGAAGGACTTGCTCTGCAAACAACCGCGTGGGCTTTGGCCATAATAAAATTGAGTAAGCGTGTTATGTTGTAATTAAGCTTGTTATCATTGCGTTGGGACTAACTAAGATTTACTAGCCAGTTTAATTTGTTTATTATTCCTTTTTTTAATATGACTTAACGAAAAAGTACAAAAGTGCTTTGTGCCTTGGCTCCAAATTATTATTAAAAATACGTATAGGAAAAACGAGAACAGTATATACCATGGAAATATACATATATAATCTGTAAATTTAAATTTATAAAATTTAAATATAGTTAGGTAAGTTCATGATATTATTGTAAAATTTTTAAATTATAACTTCAGTACGATGGATTTTAACTACCAATTGTTATTATATTTGGATAAAAGACGTCATTTAAATCGCATGCAGTATCATTGCCAAACATTTTTGCAACGATTAGATGAGAAAACCATATGCAAATTCCCGCCACTCAGATTCTTATTAGTAATAGATGTCTTAGATCTACTAGAAATATCTCCCGATTTAGGTGAGCTTTTAATAAAAGAACCATTAAAATGGTTGAATATATGTAATGAAATTTTGTTTTCTTGTCTTCAAGCGATAGATAATATTCATGGGCAAGATATAGAACGAGCTCAAACGGCTGTTAATTTGAGATTAAAAAGTGTTCCCAAAATCTTAGTTCATAAAAATTCAAAAGTTTATGAAGGTGTAACAGTGATTGAGGGTCTACTTTTAAATATTTCACAGCCTGTTACTTATGCATATCAAACTGTTTGGTCTTGTCCTGAAGAATGTGATGGTAACGAAGTCATACTTCAGTATATACCTAAAGTACCACCTAAATGCTTCATGTGTAAGAGCGTCCTCTTCGAAAACAGTGGTTTAAGAAGATGCGGAGATAAAGTAATAGCCACGTTTAAGGTTGAGGACGAATTGTTATCAAAAACGTTTATTATCGTCGACGATTTAATTTCTGAGCTAAGGCTTGGATCAATGTATATATTGCATATTGTTGTTTTAAAAGAAATGACTACTGTTTGGAGTTTGGAAGAAATTCTCCCTTTGAAAATGCCTATCAGTTGTGCCATTCCAACTGACATAGAAGCTTTATACAACGCCTGTCAAAAAACACCTTGGAAATTTATTTACTGCTTGGCTTCAAGTATTGGAATTAATATATGCCCGTTGAACTGCTTTATGCATCTAAAGATTTCCTTATTATTAAGTTTGACGAGTATTAAAGCTCATCTATTTACTGGGTCTCAGATACTTCATACACTTGTGGGAGTTTCAGATACACGATTTGTTAGTGTAATTATGCATGAAGCTGCAAAACTTGCGGATAGATCAATTTGCTTTGGTACTACCAATACATCAGTGGCGACATCGTTGACCGCAAGCTCTGGAGGAGTTTGCACTTTACAACTACCCCTTCATCTTTACAACCAGAAGCAAATATCCTCCATACTCACAGCTATAGAAACAGGGGAAATAGTTACCGAGACTGCTAAAGCAAATTTGCAATGTGCAATTTGGGCCCAATGTACAGATCATAAAAAGAATGATCTTTACAATGTTGCTAATGTCTTCAATACAATTTGTCGAGGAGATTATGGAGAGCATAGCGATGATTTAGTCGATTTCATGCTTCATCAAGCTATTGATCCTGTACCTGTCGATTCAGAGGGATCAAAAGCTCTAAAAGACATATCAGATTATATTCATATTATCGCAGGAATCGAAGTAGTACTAAGTCAAGAAACAGAAACGCTTTTGAGGAGTTATTTTTTAACAGCTCGTACAAAAAGAGCTCGGTGTGTCTCGGTTGGAAGTATGGGTGCAATGGTCGCCTCTTGCCTAACATCAGCAAGACTTTGCCGTCGAACGGTTACCAATGTTGATGACGCAGTCCTAACCATTTGGTTACATGTGAGCGGAAGCCCAGAGCCGAGATTTGCTCCGGACGAATATCTTGAAAGCGCGGGAGATGTTAAGAAATTACAAACAGTAATCAATAATTTCAAAGATTGGCTAAAACAGTTTACCGGCGCTAATATTTCTTAGAATTTATTCTCCTTGTTATTACGTCAATCCGCGTTGGTAAATAATTATTTAGTCATCATTATAACAAATCCAATGAGTGCGCAATCATTTTAATTTCTTCATAGTGAGTCATTATTGTTCCAATGAGAAGTTAGTCCAAGTTTTTCAATAAATATATATTCTGTTTCTCATTTTGAATTAGATAAGGCCTAATTTATTAATTTTCCTAATAAATATCCTCATGTCTAGCCTATCCAGGCTGCGGATGATAATATTGACTTGGTTGTAGCAGTCTGTTAAAATTGAAGGAAAATTTCGTTGTATTTGAACCATTAATTAGTAATAATATAGAATGAAATAAAAATAATTTGTTATAATAACTATTTATTATGCTATTTGTTGACTAGATAAATGTAATACAGTAATATACTTAATTAAAGAACATATGAATAAAATTTGTATACAATAAACTTAATATTAAAATTATCTCTCGCTTCCAAAGTAAATATATCTTTCATAACTTTGTGATATCTATTGCTGTATATCTTTCTGTACATTGACTAATCAATCAAACATAATCTCTTAAATTATGATTAGGCACAAATTTGGCACTTTGTTTTTATTTTGACACAACATTTTACATAAAAGTTACCAATATTTTCATAAACTAACCAGAGCTGCTGATACACTTATTATAGGTACCTAAGTGCTGCCGGGGAGTAGGCGCATTGCCAGTGGCAGCTCCTACTTCCCGGCCTATAGGTGAGTGAAGGCACCATGGGGTTTTAGTCCGTGCAAGTCGGACATAACCCACCCTCAGCAGCCCGGCTGGGGTGGGTATCCACATAGGGATTTCCCCATGTAAAAAAAAAAAGGTACCCAAGTGCACTATATAACTTAAATATTAATACATAACAGAAAATATGAGCACATACACTGTTTTGTGATGTAAATTTTGAAAATGCAACTTTTCTATATATTTCAATGAACAACAAAACTTTTTTTTAACTGATAATCAATGATGCAAATATTTTGTTTTTAATACTGTTGTACATTGTTATTTAACGATATTGTATCCACATTTTTCTTCTATTATATCCTAAAACTTTATCTTTTAGTGGTCTTAGCCATGATATGACAGAACCTATCCTTAATAATATAAACAAATAAACATTTTTGTTTACAGCTTTATAAAAGAAAATAACAATCAGTGGATTTTCTAATATATCATTTCATTCATTGAAATCACAATTTTCAATGATACAATTTATTAGCTTTCAATACATAACCCTACTTTCATATAAATTATCATAAAGATATGAGAATATATATTACAGCTACTTTATACAATTGAAGTATCTTATTAAAATAATTTATATGTTATATCAACCCAATCTATATATAAAAAAATGAAATACTGTATCTTGATTTTGATATCAGCATAGGACTATCACCATTTGAAGTAGAATTTTTCGTATGTGGATTTAGGCTAGTTTTTATAGTATGTGATTGACACTGCTATTTTTTTAATGATAAATAATGCTGGAGGATTTCAGCTGATTATATATATCTTATTGAGTAAAATCATAATTAGAACATACCTGTTACAAACTCCAAAAAATATTGGAATACATTGTAATTTTAATAATAAATACTTTTTTATTAAAATAAAATAAAATTCTACATTTACTATATATCTTTTCATTAGCAATACCTATTACATATCATTCAAAAAACTAAAGTCGAATGATGATTTCTGTAGCATTTCCTTTTGAGAATTCAATTTATCAGATAACTCCATATTAATCTTTCTTATTTTTAAACTTTCCTCAACAAGGTATTTCAATTTATCATCTTCTTGTACTCTGTTAGCCACCTTTATACAATGTGTGGACACTGGCTCTCCGACTTTGAAACCCTTCTTTTCAAATGAGACCACACTGTAAGGTATGTCTGATAAGTTATCACCATCTTTAATTACCCTCGCAACTGAAGTCCACATACAGCTATTAAGTTCATCTAACTTGGTCTTTAAATCATTTGTCAGTTTATCAATATTTTCAGCTGCATTTTTCAAGATGTCACCAATTTTGGTGAACTCCGTGTTCAAATCTATAAGCTTCAAAACAAAGGGCTGGTGGTTAATTTCTAATAAGATTTTGGTTCTTAATTTAAGACAGTCGTAGCACACTTTAGTTATGTCATGACACTGTCGCTCTTTACCTTTGTTCTGAGTAATTCCTTCACTTTTTAGGTACATTATATAAATTTTGTAAGCATTTGTGTATATAGTTTGGAAATTACATTTGCTGACAAAATGTTTGACATCATCGGAAATCAGTTCATTACAACGCCTTTTCACAGACTGTAATCTTACAGAGAGCTGATTCCAAGCATTTTGTAGCTTGTTTATTTTTTCAGAGAGTTCATCAGCATCTTTGAACACTTTATCAAAATCACCAAGTAAGTTGTTTCCTATTCCATTTTCCCTTAGTTTTTCAATATGACCCTTTCCAGTATCAATCATTCTTTTAAGAATTTCTTCTTGAGCAAGTAGATTACCAAAATTCTTATCTATCGAGTTGTGTTTAAGAAGCATTTCTCTCCCTTCACTTCTCAAAGATTCAGCCCTGATAAAGAGCCCATTTATGAGAGAGTTATAAATCTCCATTTGATTTAAGACAAAATAAAGTCCATTCCTATACAAATTGTAACTGTTCTTAAAATTATATAAAGTTTTTGGATGCTCCAAGCATCTCTGTACTGCTTTTGGAACAACTGGCTCAATATTATCTTTGACGATACATATTTTGTTGAATAGATATAACATAACATCCGAGTGATTGTTCCAATAATTCATAACTGTTGCTTCATCACCAAGTGTGACATGAGTATTGGGACATATTAAAATTTGCTCAGAAGGTGGCATATTAATGTCTTTTTGAATCCAAAGTTTTAATGTTTCTATAGTCATTGTATCATCAATTTTATAAGCCAATTCAGATAAAGTGCTGATGGAGAAAACTTTGATTATCTTCCTTGACAAGATATTTGTGAGTTGTTCAAATATAATAATTTTACTAGCCGCTTCTTTCTCTTGTGTGGGTATGTTGAATGTGACCCTAGATGGAGCATCTCTACCACGTAATTTGGGATCCCACTCAAGTGCAATTGTTAACCATTTTTCTATAAACTCTTTAAATGGTTTTGATATATGATTCTCTGGGAATATTTCATTAGAGTACTCTATATCTCCATGAAAAGTTTCATAAATACTTATATTTTCATGAGCCTTTTTTTCAACATATGGCATCCATTGAGCAGTTGACATAAACGGAAGAAAAGGTCTTTTACCACAAATTATTTCGAAAGTCAATAATCCAAATGACCAGAAGTCCACAGAATTACTGTATGTTTTGCTGTACAGTAATTCAGGTGCTAAATATTGTAAAGTGCCAACAAAGCTGCCACAGACAGAGTTAAAATCAATTTCTTTGGCATAACCAAGATCAATAAGTTTGTATACAACTTTTTGTCCTTGTGATGCAGTATTCATTTGGTCTATATTATCCAATATATGCATAACAACATTCTCCGGTTTCAAATCCCTATGGGTAATTTTTTTCTGATGTAGAAATTGCATAGCATTCCCTATGTCGTTTAAAATTTGACGCACTTGTCGTTCTTTTAAGCCGGCACACGACTCCGGTCTATTCAGAACTTGACGCAAATCACCGCCGCTGCAATATTCCATACAAAGAATCGGCAGTCCAGAAGGATTAGCGCGAGCCAAACCGTGTATAAACTCGGGTGGTAATTCTTTCGTTCCCACTATATTCGGGTTTTGACAATCTTTCAGCATATCAACTTCTTTAGTCCATCTTTCTTTGTGTTTTTCGGTGAGTTCATCTCCCCATTTGCAAGACTTTATCGCGAGTTTTTCATCAGTTCCTTTGTGTTTCCATAGTACCACTGTACCGAAACTACCAGAGCCAAGAACTCTATCTTTAATCCAGTCACCTATGAATACTATATCATCCATTACAAAGTACTGATAAGTGTTAATTTCACAACGCAATTTTCGTAGAAGTAGTCAAAATGAGGACACTAAACTAAAATTTTCCAATAGTATAAAGTACTCTGTGACTAAAATATCTTATAAAGGTTTATACTTTATGTTACTGTTAGTAGTAGGGATGGGAACTGATGTTGAGAAATAGAACAATCGACTTATACACAACCAAACATCCACACAAATTAATTGATTTTACACACCAGATCGATCAAGTGAATCGGTCTCTGACACTATAAAATCGTGATTTGATTTTTCTATTTTGATAAAAATAAATCCGTACAGTAATAGATTACTAAATAAAAAAATAAGAGATCAATTTTTGAACATTCTATTCTCTACAACTCAATTTTTTCCACATAAGATTCGGAATAATGTAAAGTTCGACTTTTATGCAAAAAATTTCATCCCTCGTCAGGACTAACTTTGACATTTACCGCAGAACAATGTAGTGAGCTGTTTGCATATCTGCCAGCGTCAACTTGTCATAAAGGCACATTTACAAACACAACCCATCGTTATTTATAATAAAATATGGGCTTTTTTTATGTCATAGGAGGCAGACGAACAGATGGGTCACTTGATGTTAAGTGATCATCACCGTCCATAGACACTTGCAACACCAGGGGAGTCGGAAGTGCGTTGCCAGCCTGTGTTTGGGAGGAGGGTGGGGGGGACAAGAAGGGAAGGAGGAAGGGGAAGGTGGGTGGGTCTCTGGCTCTCTCACTGACCGAACGAAACGCAACAATGCAAGCACTGTTACTTCACGTCGGTTTTCTGTGAGAGGATAGTGCTTCTCCGGACGAGTCGACCCATTAGTGCTGAAACAATAATAGCTTCAGCTTGACTCTACCACTACTGAACTTGTACGGCTTGAACGGCTTGTACATAATATAGACAAGAGTGCAATTCAAAACAAGTTTTAAGGGATACTTAAATACGTTTAAGTACTTACGGAAATTTCATTTTCACAAACATCTAATAGCCACGTAAAACTTTAGGGTCATCTTAATTTTAAACGTTACATACATACTTACGTACGTAACTTCAGTTCCTTACTGTTCAGTGATATTTATTTTACGAACATGTCAAATTCTATTTCTTATTAATTCGTTTATATATCGTAAATTGATGATATATTTAAATTTTTCTTGATTTTGGCTACCAAAGAATGAAATCTGGGGAGTTAATAAAAAGTTTCTTGTTATCACGATGTACTCAGCCGCTAAAGTTTATGCAAGTATTATTTGCCGTATATACACTTGTAATCCGGTGAAGCCGTTAAAGCCTTACTAAACTTACTAAAAAATCCTTAAATACAAAATTATACTCTACTCACGAAAGACAGCTCTATTCCGTGTTTATAACTGAAAATGATTTTATATAAGTTACTCTGTGAAAATGACCACAGTGTAAATTATAATAGATCTGACTGTTCTGACACTGATTACGACATTATAATCTGATCTGTGCTTTTAATATGACAGGTTTTTGTTGCTACCGCAGTTTGCTACTCTTCATTATTGAATGCTGTTTTTTTTTCAATTTGGCCACCGATCTAAAATCGTATACTTTGTAATTATAGCCGAAACACAGGACTAGAAAGTGAACTTTTAAAAATGCTTGACATGGCTTCCACCTGTCGTACTTGTATGAAGGATAACGTAACTTTGATTAATGTGTTTCAAAGTGTACAATTAGAAAATAATTGTATACAAATAGTTGACATGCTGAAAGAGTGCACTACGTCGCAGGTAATAAATATGTATTATTTAATCTAAATTTATAATAAAATCACTATCAAACATAATATTATGTACTAAAGTGTTTAATTTATTTATAAACTTTTGTATGTATAATTACTATTAACATTCTTATACTTATAACTCAAATTTAGAAACATGTTACTTTTAATTTGATTTTGCTCCTGTAATATAAACAATATTCTATATTTTATTGTTTTTAATATTATTATTACTCTGGTTTCGAAAATGTCTTAAACTGGTGATAGTATTGATGTCAATAACTCCCAGTAATACAAATTCGTTAAATTATGTGTGTTAAAAATATTCAACTATTTTTCTGTTGTGGTATTCACTGTTAGGTATAAACTAAAGTTATAGATATATTTCAATATTATGTTCCCAGGTTACAAAAGAAGATGGTTTGCCGCAGAAACTGTGTGATAACTGTTTAAATACCCTTCAACTGTCATATACATTTAGAGAGCAAACTCTGAGAGTAGAACAGGAATTAAAACGGCTAATGTTGCTTCAGATCTCTGTGAAAGATGAAAAACCAGAAATTGAAATGAAAAATGAAAGTATGCAGGATTATTTTGATTGTGCCAGCGAATATGACTATGATTCGTTACCGAAATGCAAACAAGAGGATGCAGATAACAAATGCAATAACTGTGGCAAACAGTTTATTGAAGAGGAAAAACTTTTTAAACATATTATGTCACGTAGCTGTACAGGATTTTCTTGTACAATCTGTAAAAAATCTTTTCATAAACAGACATCTTTAGATAAGCATATTACTAAACATCATACAAATAAATGTAACATCTGTTCTTTAAATTTCTCCGCAAAGTCACTTCTATTGGAACACGTAATTACTCATTCAGTAGATGACGTTAAAGCTGAGTATGAAGTGAACGTAAATTTTCAGTGCTCTCAATGTGATATGTCTTTTGTTAAACCGAGATCCTTAGCAATGCACATGAAAAAGCACAACAATAAAGTTAAAGAGAGGTTAAAATTTGTATGTGACATTTGTGGTAAGAGTTTCTCATTGAAAACTCTCCTGAGGAGGCATTTGAGGATACACAGTACAGTGAAGCCATACAAATGTACGAAATGCCCTAAGACGTATTCAAGGCAAGATCAACTGACAAATCATATAAACAAGCATAATGGTCGTAAACCGTATTCTTGTTCTTTTTGTAAGAAAGGTAATATTATGTTTAATGTATTGCATCACAATCTTATGAGGATTTTTTCAATTAATTTAATTTAGAAATATGAATATGGGTGTATGATATAGTGTGTATTAATTTCCTTTTAAGCAGTTGGTTGTGGGGAATAAATTAAACAGAATTTTCCCAATTTAGGATTGTATCTCTGTTGAGTGACTTCTTACAGATTGATTCTGATGAGCCGGACTTTCCTATAATTTGCCACAACTCATGCACTTTGGTACTCACAACTAGCAAGATGTTCACCTCTTATTTATGGGACATGTTTAACAATACATTTTATATATAATATAACAACTCAGGAACATATAGGTTTAACAATTACAAACATGTTATGATCATACAATAATAATAACTTTCAAAACACAATGCAATACACAATTCAAAGATACATGAGAAAAGTAAATGTAACACACTAGATATAAATAAAATCGAGATTAATTATCCTCAAAAGTATGTGTATGGGACTAGGGGCTGATAAAGTATTAAATAATCAGAATTTTTGTAATTTTTGGTCACCCCCTTGATAGCAAAATTAAGTATTGGTCTTACTGCTCCCTCCCTCTTCATGTAAACATCTATATAGGTATTTTTTAACCTGTTCTGGTATTCTTATATAGGGGCTGCATTAAATAGAGATATTAAGTTATAAGGGTTAATTACAAGGGCGATGGTAGCTCAGTAGATAATACCGCGCGCATCACATCACGTATCAGATTTACATATCCTGAACCTCATTCCTTATGTCATTAAAAATAAGCAAATCAAACCCCCCCCCCCTCTCCTTGAGTGCTTTCTTAATACTTGAAAGATCCCCTAGCAACTATTTTCAGTTCCTTTCTATTCAATTTCTATGAATAAAAAACAGTTAATGAATGTATATAACAGTAACACTTCAGAAGGGCTGCACCTGTTTGACTAAAACTTTTTTGATGTGTTTATAATTACCATTGGGTAAAATGAATTGTTTGAAAATTATAGAGAAAAGTGAAAAATTTGCTTTAAAAAATCTAAATATGGAAAGCATGTGAGTGAGATTAGAAAACAGAGACTCCTTTAAAAATCTTGACAGATTAATATTTTGGGGTGGATATCTATAAACAAAAAATTCGCACTAAGTTCATCATACTAAGTGTAGTTACATGTGGGGTTATTATATCTGGCTTAATAGTATGCCTATTACCACTGCACCATGAGACCTGGATTTGAATACGACTACTGATCTGGAATGTTCTTTATCTAATTAAGTTTCTGTTTTTTTTTTCTCAGGGTTTACGCAATTATGTAGCTTGAAGGACCACCTGCGGACTCACACGGGAGAGACTCCCTTCTTGTGTTCTGAATGCGGTAGAGGCTTCTCAAACAGTTCAAACTTGAGACAGCACATGATGCGCCACACGGGAGTCAAACCCTACGCCTGTAACATGTGCCCAAAGACATTCGTCACTAAAGGTATTCATATTAAAGATAGCTTTACCTTAGCAGGATCTAACATAGAGCAAAAATACATTTAAAGTACAGATTTTTTTATAAACAAGGCCT
>JACEII010000029.1:3045958-3075529 GCA_014332785.1 Antheraea mylitta | reverse complement strand
AAACTTATTTATTTACATTTTTTCACATATTTTTACAATGGCTTCCAGACTAGAGAGAGCCTCTGTATCTTAGTAGCCAGGATACAGTTAAATAGCTCGTTTTACAACCAGAAGCTCTTTAAAGGACCTTAAAATAATTCAATCCTTTATTAAATTGCAAATAATGTAATACTTTTTAATTATGAAGGTAAAACACCGACATCCATTCAACTACAGAGTTTATTCTGACGGATGCCTATCCATACATAGCTCGTAGAAGATATAACTAACACCTCTACCAATAAAATTAAAAGACAACAAAGGACTATAAACAAATATGTACTTTATATAATCTTTTACGTGGGACTTGATCCGCCTTAGAACATATCCGGTGTTATTACAAAAAAGTTAAACGCTTGCTTTAAAAAGGTTACGTTTTAGATGTATCGCGCATGCGGTATGTTTCGCCATCTTGCTTATCTGTTGTCTCGCTTTGGTTGCATTAGGTTACACTTGCCAAAAAAGGATAACGCAAACTTGCCTCGGGCGAGCGCGGTGCATTTCGTACGAACCTTTTTTAACCCAAGTATTTAACTTTTTTGTAATAACACCGATCCAGAGTTATTACAAAATATCTAAATACGTTTTAAATATTTGCTTTAAAAAGGTTACATTTAAATGCACCGCGCTCGTTAAATGTTCACCTTCTTGCTCTTTCGTGGCGCTTTGGTTCTGTTAGACTTCCGAAAAAAGGATAACGCGTACTTGCCTCGGGCGGGCGCGGTGTATTTAGTATGAAACATTTTTAAAGCAAGTATTTAATACGTATTTAACTTTTTTGTAATAACACCGCTCCTATCCATTGCAACAGTGAAGTCACAGCATGTATTTTCACTCTGACCGTGATTCAGTGTACGGATATGGAGATTATCCAATGATATAATTATTGTCGTGTGAGATCCTGAGTAGGTTAGGACAATGAGGAGAAAAACTGGAGAGTGTTAGCCTGAAAATTAGTGGAACAAAAACTGAACATTTGTTTTGTGACTTTGATGGTCTATATAGTTATTCTGCTACAGCCACAAATGGTGTATCCTTACCAGCCTGCTCCAATTTCTGATATCGGTATAGACAAGGATACGAGTAATAGGATAACTTCAACTATACGGAGAAGAGGAGAAATAAATGGTTTTGTACAAAACGGTTTTTCAAATACCCATCAAATTGAACTAATTATGTTATGAAGTGTTTCGTTATAACGAAAGATGTTACAAAGAGTTTGACTGTGTATTAAAAACAACCCAGACGAGGTCGAGGGTATCAGTTAGTTCACAGTGTTTGTTAAGATTACAGGTTAGATAAGAAAAATAATTGTTGTGGTCAGTAATCGAGTGTGGTAACTTTTTTTTTTACGCAACAAAAAAATATAAAGCGTCCTGCCGCATGTAAGAAAAGCAAAGGAAGTTTAATAGTCTAAGTAGGGCTTTATAATAAAACAACCAAATATAGCTCTTAGCATTTATGCATTACTAGCGATATTAAAACGACGCGTGTTTCGTCATCTCGTATACAATAAAGTGCTTAAAGTAAAGCGTGTTTGAGACTTGTCCGTATCCCCTCCTGACCTAATAACAATGAGGCACGCCTCTATTGTTCCCTTGAGTTTGACATTGTAAGGTTAAAAAATAAGAAATTAGAGTTACGATTTAAATATTTCTGAATACGTAATTTTTTTTATCGAAATGAAAACGCTATTGACCTGGACTTTTTTTTACGTGGGGAAATCCCTTATGGATACCCACCCTCCCCTTACGTCCGACTCGCACGGACTAAAACCCCACGGTGTACGTCTTCCGCTATGGTTGGGGCGGGACGAGATCTCTATAGACTTCATCGTGCTGCCCCAGCGGTAGGGCCAGCAGCAAAGGCGCCGCCGCCGGGCCTCATTTTGTAAGGAGACAGCCAGGTACACTCCGGCCGTTTCCCTCGTCCGTCGGACCTGTGCAATGGGAAGATGGGCCCCCGACCCATCTTCCCTGGTCCGGTTACGGTGGGAAGAGGCGGTCAAACTGCCGCCTCCTACCTGTCTTCCGTTGGCGGAGACGGCCACTTTGAGGATCCTACTCACGGACAGCGACCTATCTGAGCTAACCTAAGCTAAGCTATCTAGATATAGATGTATGAGTTATTGAAAAAGGTATGTGTACCAAGCATGCGTGCCTCAACAACTAAATGTATTTTGTGTCGAAAAAATCCCTCTAAACTATATAAGATAGGACAGGGAAAAATAAGGGTAGAACTCTTTGTCGTTTATTTATCTGAAAAAGAAAAACGGCGTGTAAGCGTGTAGGCGTGCACGTGTGTATAGGAGATGTGTGTGATGTTCTAGCAGTGATATAAGGTTTTGTGTCACTGTATCGTGTGAGCAGCGTTTTCAAGGGAACGGACCTGGGCTTGAGCCGCTACCGAGGGGGGCCTAATCTGGTGTGCGGAGCGAAATTTACCCCACACCAGGATGGCGTGATCTGTGGTTACGCGGGCGTGGGCGTGAACACGCTCTGTTTGAAAAGAGATGCTGGTACTGATTTAGTAGGTGGTAGAGCCCCACTGAAGCTATTGTTGGTTTCAGCATTAATGGATCGGCTCCTCCGGGGTAGTACCACCCTTCGCACAGATAACCGACGTGAAATGACAGTGCTTGCATTGTTGTGTTTCGTTCGGTCAGTGAGAGAGCCGGAGGCCCACGTCCCTCTTTCCTTCTTTCCCTTTCCTTCCCCTCCCCCTTCTCCCATATACAGGCTAGCAACGCACTTGCGACGTCCCTCATGTCGCTAGTGTCTATGGGCGGTGGTGATCACTTAACATCACGTGAGCCACCAGTTCGTTTGCCTTCTTTGATATAAAAAAAAAAAAAACTGATCGTTCGCTGACGCGATTGTATCAGGAGGGTCGGTAAAAATGCGTCGCGGTCGTCTTCTATACTGCGCAGCGTTGGGTACTGGTTCATAGTTCGCGGCGGATACTATTAACGGACTGGGATGATTCGCGGCTTTTTCGAAATAACTACGTGTGAGTGATTTTATATATATCCAGACAGAAGGCATCTCTAGGTCCCTGTGGAGATACTTATTCCAGACTTACCATGTGACACCGGTGATTTTACGTAGGGCTCGGTTCTGGAGAACCTGCAACTTATGACTACGATTTTGCGCGTGTGCAAAGACCGGACAACTGTACGTCGTAATCGGACAGATGCAAGTTTTATATAAAGTGAGTTTATGTCTGAGGGACATTTTACTCTTATGACAAAGCATATGATCGAGATGACCCAAGACCATAGCGGCTTTGTTTCGCACTCTAACTGTGTGTCAATCGAAATTTAAGTGTTTATCTAAAGTGACACCGAGATATTTGACCTCGCCGGCCCAAGGTATCTAGGTTCCGTATAGCCTGATGGGCGTTAGTTTATTAGCACGTTTCTTAGGATCGAAAATTATCACGACGCTTTTTTCGGGATTTACTTATATACGCCATCGAAGAAACCAATCACCGAGTGTGCTAACGGCTATTCCGAAGCGTTTCCTGAGCCAATCCAGCCGCCAGCCAGAAGCGTAGATAACTGTATCATCAGCATAGCAAACTGCCTCAATTTCCGGGAGCTCAGGTAGGTCTCTGATGAACAGATTGAAGAGCGTGAGCGCGAGTATTGAGCCTTGTGGTACATCTGAGCGTATCGAATGGGGCAATGACAGTTCACCATCCACTCTAAATCCGAAGGTTCTATCGGTAAGAGAATTCGTAAACTAGTTCATAATGAAAACTGTATCTTTTGTACAAAGAACACTTGATTCCTACACATATATACAGTGGATTTCGGTTATAGCAACATTGGAGGATTACCTAAATGTTGTCGCTATATCCGGAAGTCGCTATATCGCTATCCAAAATATCCAGAAAATTATTTATGTTTATTTATATTGATTTATGAAATTATGTCATATAGCGGTGTTATAGAAAAACTATAAGCACGCTTAGTAAATTAAATAGATACTAGACAACCCGACCGCAATGCTATAAGGATTATACCAAGCTTGTATTATTGGACAAACATTTTTCACTACATAATACGTTGTTAATTTGAAAATACATTCTTTTATTTAATACAGTACCTAGATGACCAAGCCTAGCTCGGTTCTTTAAAAAACATTTTAATGCGCCTAAAGAAATTCTCACTTCAAAATATTAAAATAACTAAAATAAATCACTTATTTTTTATAGCGTGTTGTATCTATCTCTTATTGAATTTGACATCCACCAGTCAATACATTCTCTCCGTCAGTTCAGCATATTGCTGTCGTAAAACAAAGCTTCACACATTGCAGATAAACCCGCCTGCGTCCCGATATCAGATGCCATAAATATAAACGAATAATAAATCCACTGTGAGATAAAACAAATCTGTAAATGAATCGAATATATGATTATTTGATCTCAACGGCTGCTTTCAAATTCGTTCTCATGATATTAATACAGTATTTGGCACGTTACGTCGATTAGAGACGGCTAACATCGGCTTGTTTTAATTTCGAACCATTCCAAACTTCTCAACCACGCTACATGGCAAATCAAAATCAAGGTATTATGGTGTTGTCTTATCAACGTAAGTATTTATTTAATCTAGTTTAATTATGTTTCTTTTAATTACACTTGGTTTATGTTGTATATTTAATGAGGTTTTTATGAAAACAGTCTAACAACATACCATGGAAGTAGTTGATATATAGTTTCTTTTGGAATATTTAATAAACAATTTCTTTGAAATAAAAATGCTATCTTATGTAATACGTGCGGCATTTATTTACATTTTAATAATTTAGTTTCATCATTTCAAATTTTGTGAATTTGTATTAGACCCGGCACCCGTTTCGCATGTCGCGACTCACTACCACATCTGTCTTGCTAACATACTTTCTGACCTATATTTTATATGATAATATTATGGTATAATGGTAATATAGAGTATAATATAATTACAATTTTTCTCTTGTTTCAGTATCTAACGAATCCTATTTAAGACATATTTCTTATAGTAAAAAAGACCGAGATATTACGTTCGACAGTAACAACGTACTTTAAACAGGTAACATAAAAGTTCATAAAAGCGGCTCTTCTTTCTAAATTCATGTCTACAAGCGTACGGTTTGGCCATTCTCTACTTTATTTACTCTATGACTTGCGTACCACTTTGTCTTAAAAATAAGGTTTAAAACACACCGAGAAATTTCTCTAAGTGAAATTTCACCGTGACGTATTCTTATAACATGTAGTTGTGAAAAGAATTGATATAATTTGTTTCGTTATGTATATCTATAATATTTCACGGTACTTTTAATATAGCTAAACTTTATATTAACACGTAAGAGCGTGTTAATTAAATTATTATAAACCTTGAAATTAGCTTCAATTCTCTATCAAATTAGTCATCAGTTGAAAATCTGTCGTCCACACATAAATCAATATTAATGGTAGGTAAAACAACAATTTTTATTTAGAATATATCTCCGTCGAAATAGCCCATTTTCTAAATGAAATTGCCGTTTTGTATGAAAAAATTTAAACGAATTTTTTTCATGTATTTTTTATTTGTATTAATCGAAGTAATCACCCATGCAATCAATGCATCTTTGCCAACGCAGTGGCAGTTTATTGATGCCCTTCTTAAAGAAATCAGCTAGACGGGAGGCAAAAAATTCTTCAAAGGCATTTTGTACTGCCTCTCGGCTATTGAATTTTTTTCCTGCCAAGGAGTTATCCAAATTCTGGAAAAAATAGTAGTCTGTAGGCGCAAAATCTGGTGAGTAGGGCGAATGACGGAGAACTTCCAACTCCAGTTCTTGCAACTTGGAGACCGTCTGCTGTGCAGTATGATGTCGTGCGTTGTCGTGCAGGAGCAGCGAAGACGAGCGATTGACCAATACTGGTTGGAAATGTGCCAGCTTCTCCATCATTATGTTCAGTTCTTCACAGTACACATCTGCAGTAATGCTCACCCCGTTGGGTAAGAAGCTGTGATAAATCACACCGGCGCTAGAACACCAAACAGTGACCATTACTTTTCTAGGGGTAAGATTTCGTTTAGGGCATTGTTTAGGTGCTGAACCAGGATCCAACCAACTTGCTGAGTGCTTGCGGTTATCAAACAGAATCAATTTTTCATCGCAGGTAAAAATTCCTGCATTTGTGTGTCTGTTGAGTAGTGTCTAACTAAATTTGTCAAATTTTTTTACCTTGCCAATTCGACGCAAATGGACTAATATTGTTTTGACGCTAACGTCGAAAGCTGCTGTTAATTTAGCCATAGATTGTGTATCATCAACCTCCACAATCGCCTTTAATTCGTCATTGTTGACCAAAGTCTTTGGACGACCGCGAGGTTCATTTTTCAGCTCGAAATTCCCAGAACGGAAGCGACCAAACCAATAGCAGGTGGTGCGTTGGTAGTGTTAGCTCCGTAAACGTCGTTGATGTTGCGTTGCTGTCACGACGGTACTCATAGTTCATAATTATTTGAATTTTTAACGTATCCATGATGACAAAAAAGATTGAAATGCGATGAAAATGTAACACTAATCTATAAACAAATGACTACTTTGGAAAAATAATTCCATGTTTTTAAAATAAAATTAAGTTGAAATTAGAATTCTTAGCCAAACAAAAATTATTTTGATTTGAAATGGCCAGTACTGCAGAACGGCAATTTCATAGGTAAAGAAAGACCTATCATGACTTTTGTATGACTAATTAAACTGATATTTTTGTTTTAAATTTTTTAGGTTTAAATTATATGTTACTTTTGATATTACTATATTCTTAAACGTATAAGGATTTTAAAGTGAATTTATTTATTTTAATAGGTATGCCACAGTATTGCCCAAAACAATTCTGTTGATGGAAATTCATATGGAAGTCTGTATTTAGCCTAAAATAAATTATTAGCTTCTAGCGATTTGTAGTCTGTGTATTTAGGAAGATTATAAGCCATTTGAAAAACATGCTTTCACTATGAGAAGCAGAGAAATCATCATACAAATAAACTCTAAATGTACTCTAAGAGTTATTGAAGTAGTAGTGCCGACCTGTCGCGTCGGCGCGTGATGTCCTTTGTTGAGAAGTGTACATTGGCCAATAATGCGAGGTTGGGTTTATTCAATTTAACTTTAGGTAGTTATATAGTTTATAGTACATTCCAATTCCCGTTACAACGCTATATAATGAAATTTACAGTTATTCTAGTGAAATCAGGTTCACAAATACGAGATTAGGCCCCCGTCGGCAGCGGCTCAAACCTAGGTCCGTTCCGTCGGCGTGGACCTCCTGAGTGAACTGCTCGCACGATACTGTAACATAAAATCTTACATCACTGCGACAACATTACACATAACACCCCCACACACGTGCACGCATACATATTTACACATGAAAGTGGAAGGGTTTTATTTTTTTTCCTTTATCGAACTGAAATAATTTAAAAAGTTATCCGATACGAAACATATATATAGGAGTTGTTGAGGTCTATGCTTGGTTCACATAAATGTTTCAACAACTCATATATGCATGAATAGTTAGCTTAGCTTATGTTAGCTCAGATAGGTCCCGAATCGCATGCATCAGGCAACAACCCAAGCCAAGGTGTGCCATGCAACCTTAAGCTAGTTGTCAAATAAAATCGGCTAAGTGCCTTAAGCGGTCGCCTTAGTAGTCCGGTGAAGCAGTTAAGATTTCACTAGCTCAATAACGTAGTCATTTCGAAAAAAAAGGTTAACAAATGTTATTTTTTTACGAGTACATCAGTATCTTCTGAAAAACATGCCTAATGCCTTCGAATCTTTACATTTCAAAAAGAGCCAAATCCAATTTTAGCCGTTCGTAATACATTACGTTACTTTTCAAAATCTTCAAATTTTGTAAATGTATATGAAGATGATAAAAAAAATCTAAAAACTTTATGGACGGCAAAATCTGAACTTCGTTCTCGGTATATAAAAACTGGAAATCTTAAAAAAAATTATATGAAGTATTAAAATTGGATTTAGCTCATTTTTAAATGTAACGACACAATCTATAAAAACTCTCATGCAGTTGTGGGGTAATTAGAGATATTGAAAAAGCAATGTTAGTATCGACAGCTGATACCCCTCTGTAAAATAATCTATGAATCGTAGGGCGGGCGTCGCGAACCAGGGCGAGCGGTCCGTTATCACAGTGCGCACGGAGCAGCCGTGGGCGGCGGACGAGGTAAGTCGAAATCTTTTTTTTTTTTGTTTTTTTTTTTTTTATCGAAGCACGGCATAGTGACTGCCCTATGCCTGATGTTAAGCATAGTACAATCCAAAAACATCGGCAACCACCGAGAGACAGATTATCCATCGTCGGTCGCCGCTGTCATGCCGGCCATAATGACGAAAGTCACCCGGTACTGGATATGCACAGGCTGATCCCGAATCGCGACGCGCAGAAGCGAGTCACTATGACGGGCTTTTTCGCCATATGCATGGTGGTTGCGACCCAGTCGGGCTGTAAAACCCTACCACCCCGCTTTCGCCATTGCCTCGTTCGTTGATCAGCAGGGTGCACCACGTGAAGGTGAGGTTGGCTTGGGTGTCTCAAGTCTTAAGATGTTACTCGACACCCCTTACACCCCAAAATTTATCTTTTTATATTTATCAAACCATACAGCTGTTTGAATATACACAATATGCTTTGAATATTGCATATTAGAATTTGAATATATTATGTATTGAAATATGTTTGATATACTGACTCGTAATGTGTATGTAGTCCTAAACTACATGGTATATTTTAAATGTTAATATTCGTATAGTATAGTGTTTCCGGATCAACAAATAAATTAGATCGAGACGATCAATTCACATTTCGTACCTTTGTTTAGAATTAGTGTCCCGCCCCGTCTTCGAACGGCTGCAACGTATTAGAATGGCATCGGATGGAAATACGATTTTGATTCATTTTTGGCGCTTTGAAATTCAAGCTAACTCATCAAATGAATTCGATTCAATTCTTCAAAGTCTAAAAAACTGCGTAGATGTCTTCGCCGTAACGTCTTTATTGTTGTATTTTATTATAATTCTGTGATATATTAGTTTTAACTGAAATGATATATTGTTAAAAGCAATTATGATCGACTTTAAATGCCCAATGAAACTAAAATTTAATCTTAAAAGAATTAATACTATATTATTCAAAATAGCGTCGCAAATTAATCATTGTTTTTTAATAAAATGTAAGCTATATAAATTATTACTGTGTTTCTTTCTTAGAAAATAAAAATATACAATCCAGGACTTTGCGATATGTATTATTACGATATATATAACTTGTTAGTACATTGAACTTTCTTTACTTTTTATAAATATAACATACATGTATTATATATAGGAAAATTCCGGAAGAAAAACGCTAGATGATAGTGAAAACCGTATAGCAGAGCGATTGCGTGGCTTGAGAAAACTACAAACAGACAGACAAACGCTATAAAGAATCTTGTTTGATACCATTCATTGATTATTTTGTAAGCATTAGAATGAATAGATATACGTTCAATAGTTAAAATGTTTATTCTTATATACCTGTAAGAAACTTGTAAAATGATCAATCAAATTGCTTATTATTTAACTAAAAAAAAAAATATCGTAAATACGAATTTATTAGTAACAAGCTTCTGATCACGACTTCGTCCGCATGTAATAATGACTTTGGGCTAACGCTTACGGAAGCTCTCGAAAGGAAAAGATTTTGAAACATTCTTCGTTGATCCTCCGCTTCTATTGGTCTTAGCGTAATGATATATAGCCTATAGCCTTCCTCAATAAATGAGCTATATATCATTTTTCAAATCGGAGCGGAACCTTACATAATTCAATACAAACTGTCATCCCCAATTAATTAGTTATTATAAACCCTTGAGGGTCAAACTTTTATAAACTGAGAATGTCATATTTATTTATATCGAATCTACAGCCTTAAAAATAAGTTCCAAGCTTTTAGCTCTAAAAATGACGATCTTTTTTTTTTGTATCATATAGGAGGCAAACGAATAGGCGGGTCACCTGATGTTAAGCGATCACCGCCGTTCATAGACACTAGCAACACCATGGGAGTCGCAAGTGCGTTGCCAACCTGTGTTTTGGGGGAATGGGAATAGGGAGAGAAGAGGAAAGAGAGAGGGGAGAGGAGGGTAGATGGCCTCTGACCGAACGAAACGTAACAATGCAAGCACTATTACTTCAAGTCGGTTTTCTGTGGGTCGGATGGTAGTACCCCGGGCGAGCCGACCCATTCCTGCTGAAACCAGTAATAGTTTCAGCGTGTCTCTACCACCTCCTAATCTTCCATGCAGTTTTTCATCCTATCTTTCGACCATTTTTTCGCAATAAACAGTAACCTATGTCCTTTTTCAGGCTCTAGACTATCTGTGTACCAAATTTCATTTAAATCTGTTCCGTAGTTTTGCCATGAAAGCACGACAAACTGACAGACAGAGTTACTTTCGAATTTGTAATATTAGTAAGGATTTCAAATTAACAAAACCGTGCAGATAGTATATCGAAGTAAATATTTATAGCAATGATATTAAATTTATTTCTAATATTATTGATTTATAGGTATTAAATTGTTAGTAATATAATATTTTAAAACTTTTCTACGACTATACAATATTTTATTTATTTCTAAAGTTTTCGAGAAAAATATGTTTCCTGATTCTACACAAATATTAGATTTTATTTTATTTAAAAGCAATTTAACGGCGCGTGAGATAAAATTGAAACGAGATAATCGACTTCTATTTTCATTTGATTATGTAAATTGGAATAAAGCTTAGTAACAGAAGCCGCATAATTAATTATCTCTATACCGTCTCAGGGTTGAAACTGCCGATTCACTATGTCCTTATTCTGTAAATTTGAACAAGTAGGCTTGTTTTATATATTATGAGATATGTTTTTATGGTATCCCATCGCTTCAGGACAGACTAACAATATAAACATTGGTTTTCGGCATTATTTTGTAACATTTATATTATAATTTATATTGACAGTTTTCATAATACACAGGACAGAATAATTTTTAAATGTGTGCGATAGTCACTACGATCCAATAGAAATTAATGTGCTATTATAGATTTCACCGTTTCTCTCTCTCCGTTTGTATATGTTTCGAGTACATTAAGAATATACTATCTCATTCTCTTAAACTCTAAAACCTATATATATACTATGATAACTATCTTCTTCGTTACACATTTTCTTTCCATAAAATACAATTCACACCGTCCTAACAATGAATGACAATATAATGTAATATAGCAATCAGCTGGAACGTGGCTTTGTATTATTTACTGCATTTTTTAAAGCAAATTAGTATTTCTTACTGCCTTCCTATACTTAATTAATTAATTTCTACAAATATATTCACAAAATTAGCTATTTATATTTGTCATACCTTAAAATATAACTAGCTATATTCACTTCAATAGATCATATCTTGATAATTTCACGCATAAACTTAGAATAAGGTTGATCAGTAGCGAGTAAAATACAATCATCAAAAAAGTCTAAGCAAATGTACTAATTTAAATTTTAGGATGGTTCTTCACATTATAACGTTGTATTTTATTTTTAAAATAATATCTTTAGGGTTCTATGATGTAAAAATAACAGCTGTTGTCTTTATAAGTTCTTTTAATAACAGAAATGAACAATATTAGAATATACTGTAGAAACTAAGATACATAAGAAACTAAACTTTTTTTTACCAAATGAAATTTCTAAAGAAAATGTATTTATTGAGAAAGAATAGAACAATTTAATACAAAGTATGGTCTCCTCTGCTATTCAGAACTTGTCGGCAACGATTATTCATTGAATTAATGAGACTGTTTATGTCATCTTGCGGTATTCGCTCCCAATGGAATTGTAGCAAATCCTTCAGCTGTTGGGTTGTTGTCGCTCCGTCCAAGTCCTTCAAAACACGTCTCTGGAGCATGTCCCATGCGTGCTCGATGGGGTTGAGATCTGGCGATTGTGCAGGCCAGGGCAATATTCGGATGTTCTCCGTTGCAAAGTATTTACTGGTTCGCCGAGCTGTATGTGAACGCGCATTGTCATGCATTAACCTAAAATCGGAGCCAAAGGTTTGTGCAAATGGGTAGACATAAGGTCTGAGAATATCCTTAATATAATTTTCAGCATTCATGTTTCCATTTACAAAAACGAGCTCAGTTCGCCTGTTCTTTATAATACCCGCCCATAACATAGCTGTTGAGCCGCTGTATGGATGAACTTCCTGAACGCACCTGAGCCTTTCAGTATTTCCGGGCCGACCATACACTCGCACCCTTCTTGAATCAGGCTTAAACCCGAATCGCGACTCATCGGAAAACATAATTTTATCCCATTGTTCCTGGGTCTATGTTATGCGTTCTCTACACCATTCATATCGACGAGCGCGAATCCCGTGACGTATCGGTGGGCACCTGATTGGGCGTCGGCTCGTAGGCCGTACTCATGCATTCAATTTCGCACAGTTTGAGGACTTACATCAACACCACTTGAAATTTGTAGCCTCAAACTTATCTCTCGAGCGGTTAACATCGGCTGGCGTCTTGCAGTCAGTTGTATGTACCGGTCTTGCCGAGTGGTTGTACTCCTTTTACGGCTTGGATGCTATTCAACGGGTTCTCCTGTATTATTGTAGCGCTGCCAAAGACGACAAATAACACTTCCATTTTGGCATTCCAGATGAATGCCAAAATGTCGAGATACCTGAGATTGATTACTACCCGCTTGCGACATCCCTACAGCTCTTTGCATTTCATCTGCCATCAAATGACGTGCTTCATGACGTAAAGAATATCTAACAATTCAATTTTGTCGCTAACTTTATTTAAATGGTTGGTAAAATTATAAAATCAAGACTAAACGTAGCAATTAAAACGCACTTAAATTCAAACAAATTCGCTGTCATTTGAATTTTATGAAAAAACAAAACATAATCAAATTTTTTTTTACAACCAGCCAGTATGTCATCAATAACAAAAAAGTTTACTTACCTATGCACTTTGTTTGAGTAAATACTTAGAAATTAATTAATATAAATGGTAAAATTTGTAATATCACGCATGTTGCTTAGACTTTTTTGATGTGTGTATATATCTCACGGAAAGTTTTCCCCTACAGCAGTCAATACACAGTGCATTCAAAGTCAATCTAAATGGAACCTTAAAAACAATAGCTTAACATTCTGAATACTGTGAATAAGTTGTACAGGAAAATTGCAGCGACATAGGGCTGTGTTGAACGAAGTCTCATCGACTTTTATTTTTAGCTCTCAGGATTTAATATCCGGTTGTCGAGGGGTCCGTAATGTCATTTAGTAGTTTTATTTTATATGTTTACTAGCCTTTGCCCGTGATTATGCACGGGTGATTTATTTTTTTCTAGCTTAGTAAATTTGTATAATTAAAAATTGATTGGCGATTATAAGTAAGCGTATACTTTAGGACGGCGGAATTTATTTGGTTAAATCTTTTTTATATTATTTGTAATTGAATTGTTTTTATGAAAGAAAATATTCGAGAAATGGTACGGAAATACGAATAATTTTAGTTAAGTTTGGTATACGATGGGTTATTTGATAGTGTATTCGGACACCGCTTCAATGGGTGAAGATTTGAATCCTTGCAGATTAGTCGGAGCTTCCAGTATAGGGAAACATAGTGATAAAAGCATAGCATGATGGTAAGAGATTTTCTAAGTCCGTATGGCTAGCTCCTCAAGTGAAAAATCCATCACCAAGAACCTATTGGTGTCTTCCTAAGGCTGCACTTGAGACTCAGCCTAGGTTGCGGGTATCAGCTAGTCTCAAATAAGATAGTTTTGGTTCTTTAATTATACTAAAAAAGTTTTTTTTTTCTCGAACTGACTACGCTATTGAACTAGCAAGGTTTTGACAGCTTCACCAGACTACAAAAAAAATGTCTTGCTGTGTTTTCCATCATTAAGATTAGACTTTAAGTTTAATTTTAATAGAAGAAAAATGTAGGCTGTTATAAATACTGTTATTTTTTTAATGAATTCATAGGTTGATCACTACAGCCAATGGTATCATCACTAGGTTTGGCATTCATAAATATGAACTTTGCCTCCATTAACAATATAGGTAGCAGACATTCGTTCTTCTTCTTCTTTTGGCTCCGCAGAAGCATTTGCCAGTGTCAATGTTTAATTTCAATGGAGATTACAACACATCTTACACAAATAAGTATCGTATGATAATTTCGATATTCCAACAAGGTGGTGACTCTGTTGTTAGAATTTTCCAGGGAGTTTTTCTGGCATCTCAGAATTCATGGTCCGCGGTATTATTTTTCATTCACTTCACTTCTATACGATAACCGAACTGTATTACGTAAAACGCTACCAATTTTACAAAATATAGAGTCAAATAACACAAGATTATGAATAAAATATAAAATCTACCTACATGACAGACTAAAAACCCGCCAAAAACTCCTAGACCTATATTTTGTTACATACAATTAATTATGTGTAAAATGATAAATCAAACGCAGTTCGGACAAAAATATGACATATTTTTTTTTGTCAACTAATCTTCTAATAGCTTATTACTGCCAGTGTCGAGTAGGTAATGATATTACAAGTTGCTTGCGATCATTTCGTTTTTCTAACAAGATGGTGACCATCTTATTCGAACTTTCCTTAGAATTTTTATGGCGAGTCAGAATCCATGCTCCGAGGTATTATTTGCTTTTCACTTCACTTGTGCACAATAACTAGACTATATTATGTAAGACACCACCAATATTACAAAAAGAGTCAAATAACACAAGATTATGAATAAAATATAAAATCCACACCATGACATTCCTAGAACCCGCTATAAAGACTCAAATATGACTTAATAGTGATTGGGTTGAGAAGCGTAGTGACATCTTTAAGTAAAAGCTGATTCATTCCTAGAGTTTAATTAAAATATAATGTAAAAATATGTCCTTAAAATATAAAATAAAATCTGAAATACGGAATAAGTCTGTCTACATTCAATTTCGCTCTTGTCAAAAAAATGTCAGACTAATGGTTCGCAATATCGCTCGTCGAGATCCTTCGAACTAGGCGGAATGCCTCCCCGCCCTTGGAATTCATTCCCCACTCCTGCAAAGTCACTCCAATAAAGGCTAACTTGGATGTACGAAATCAATTGTAGATACATCTTGGGATTTAACTATCATGTCGTTAAACATAATTTTTAAACAACTTAAAAACGAAGGGTTCATTTTTCCCTAATATATACACGATATTCTGATAGATTATACGACTTGTCTTTAAAATTCTCTTAGAATTTTTCGCGAGATAGTTTTTTTTTATATCACAGGAGGCAAACGAACAGATGGGTCACATGATGTTAAGTAATCACCACCGTCCATAGACACTTGCAACACCAGGGGGGTCGCAAGTGCGTTGCCAGCCTGTGTTTGGGAGGATGGTGGGGGGGGGCAGGAAGGGAAGGAGGAAGGGGAAGGGGAGGGTAGGTGGGTCTCCGGCTCTCTCACTGACCAAACGAAACGCAACAATGCAAGCACTGTTACTTCACGTCGGTTTTCTGTGATGCTTCCCCAGAAAAGCCGACCCATTCGTACTGAAAACAATAATAGCTTCAGCTTGGCTCTATCACTACTAAAGTCTGCACGTAGTGGCTTTTATGTTTTATTCATAATCGTGTGTTATTTGTCTCTATATTTTGTAGCATTGATAATATTTTACGTAAAGTACCACGAAGCATACATTTTGAGACGCCGCAAAAACTTCAGAGTTCTAAGAAGGGGTAACTACCTTGCTAGAACATTGAAATCATCGCAAGAGATTACTTACTTGATAATAGCACCAATAATCAAGAATAAGTTGACAAAAATGTAATTAAAAATACTTTTACTGTGGTACTGTGATATATGATACTCATAGGAAAGTAAAATATGAAGATATCATTCCTATATATAGAGCATACTCTATTATATACAAAGAAATATGCCATATCTATTATTTCTTACGTTCATATTTCATTTTCTAAAGCCAGCGAAGCGAATGAAAACTAATTAATTATCTCCACAGTATAGTGCCTCAGCTACCTAGTTGCTTCTCTATTAAAATATAATGTGTATATTTAATGCACTTTAATGTTTCACATATACTGTTAGGTAAGCATTATATAATAAAAGATATTTTCTTTACTAGAATAGTTTTATTGTATTCATTGTTACCAGATTGTGGTCTCGTCCTCCCTCAGAGCATTGTAACCCAGAATCAAAAGTGATAAATAAGAGAACCTTGTTAAGTGTGAGTTGTTTTGTAAAGAATAAACAGTATATGCTAATTTTTTTATTTCTTTTAAAAGTGTACGAAAATATTTTTTGTTATTTTTTATAACTAGTTAACGGTTTATTCTATTAGAATAAATATTGTTATATAATTAACGAACTGTAAAAAGTTCTTTCGTGCTTTTTTTGTTAAATCTACTAATTCGAGAGGTTTATTCGAGTTGAATATTGAATTTTTGGTTAATTTCATGAAATTTCGTATTAATTACGAAAAAAAATGTTAAAAATGTAAATTAACATTCATGGATTAAATTACTCGAATAAAAAACCAAATTTGTTAAGATTAACCGTTATTTGCTGAAGTTATATTTTTAATCTATGAATATATTGCATACGTAAAGAAAAAACTTTGCATCTCATTTTAAGCACATTGCGCTCACGAAGAACTGCTCGATTTGCCATAGTTAAAAATCATATAGTTCTCTATGCGTGCAAACTCCATAGAGTGTGAAGAGGCAAGGGGTTAAAAAGCAAAGTTGAGTAGAACATATAAAGATGATCACTAAAGAAGTTATTAATTTTTTTAAATACATATAAAATTAATACTTAATTTATATTCACGCATGCTAACAGATGAGCAAACTGAGGAAAATTAAAAAATAAAATTATAGAGTTACACTTTAACCAAAGAGCGTAAATAACATTCAAACTTTTAAAAAATAATTACAATGAATAAATACAATTAGTGATAAAAGTTGACAATTTTAAATTAGAAAATATATATTTATTTGTGAAATGATCACAAAATTAAATCCTATTGTGAGTTAGGACGCGGAATCTTGGTATATAATTTAATAGAAAGCCATTGTACAATAGATCCCGAGGCAAATTGACCCTGACCCACCCCGGGGAATCCGGGACGCGTCCCTGCCTCTTAGCTCCGGACGTACCTATAATAAACAATACGTCATTTATCAATAAGCTTCGTGTATTTTGAACGTACTGGAACGTTTATTCCCTCATTTAATTTAACGTCGGATTTATAGATCTTGTATCTCCATTACAGGAATAATACACACAAATTTTACTGTTACGCGTAAAGGATAAGGATTGATATTATATTGATCAAAATGGTATCTTAAGTAACCAATTATTTTTTAATGATTTTCCTCGACTGAGTGCCTTCAGCGCTCGCCCTAATAGTTGGGTGAAGCTTTAAAGACCTGTCCAAGTCAACAACGTAATCAATTCGAAAAAAAATAATTCAAAAGATAAAAATGATAACGTTGGGCTATCCTTTTTTCTCATAGGAGGTAAACGAGCAGGCGTTTCAGCTGATCACCGCCGTCCATAAACACCAGCAATACCAGGGAAATCACAAGTGTATTACCAACCTGTGAATAGGGGGAGGGCGATGGGAAGGGAAAGGGAAAAAGGGAAGGGTGGTGGATTTCTCCGGCGTCCTTACAGACCGTATGAAACGCAACAATGCAAGCACTTATGGAATATGTATATACCATGAGGGACGATGGCTTAGTTGATAGCGTGTAGGGACATCGCATCGACGGACATAGGTTCGAATACTAGTAACTGAGTCGGATCTTTGGTGTAGGAAAACACCGTGAACCTGATGTACAAAATAATGATTAATTTTTTTTTTCGTAATGACTGCGCTATTGACCCAGCAAGGTCTTAACAGCTTCACCGGACTACAATAATGATTAATAAACACATCTAAATGTATCAAGTCCATTTACTTATCTACTTTTCTCTTGTACTTACGCCGCGTCGTCATTAAAGTTACCATAACTTTTGATAGGGTGAACCCATTTTAATGAAACAAAAACTAAGTTATCCTTGAAGATATGTTTTATGATTTTCTTCATGCAGTTTTATAGTAAACCCAGTACTTTAGCAGTCAAGCGTGTTCATACAAACAGCAGACCAACTGACATAAAAAAAAAAATTATTTTATTATTTATTCCTAAACACTTGTCACATTTTTTTCTCGAAAATTGAAAAAGTACAGACACTAGATTTACATACTTATTATATGTATAGATCATAGTTTTCTTAAAGTCATATATATTCATATAGTAAAAGTTGATATTATGGTATTATAAATATATACTTCCATTTTATATGTATTATAAGTATGTATATATATATATAGGACCTTTAAATATTAAATTTTCGACTTGAGATTTTCAGGATCTTTATCATTTTTCTTGTAGAAAAAAGTAAAATAATGAGAAAAATAATTTAAAACAAAATCGATTTTTGACGAATTTGGAAATTTTAAAAAATTTGGAGTGACCTCTTAAAATTTTTTGTTGTGCTGTCTTTTGGAGAGGGCTCTTAAAACATAAAAAACTAACATATTTTCACCTATACATATATATATATATATATAATATAGATGCAGTGATACGACCTCATACGTCCATAATCCACTATCCAATTTCATATTCAATAGCAACGCACGTCCAATTCGGTTCAAATTGGTTGTCTAATACCGTCGAGGGACTTGTTAAAATCGATTGAGAGCTGGTTGAGAGTATATTGACTATCAGAGAACGTCTGATGAATATTTTATTTGAACTTCTATATTTTAGGTAATATTAATCTGTTTTTGAAATAGGTTGTTGATTATAATGTCTTAAAATAAAAAATGTTTTTTGGCAGTATCTTAGTCTGTTAGTTTTACTAGCTAGCACTTTATTAGGGACAAAATTTCACAGCCTGTGCGCTAATAAAAGATGTAAGTAAAGCATCGTGTAGTGTACCAGTTATAGTAATACAGCGTCCATATCAATAATAAAAAGAATAGGCTAGCTCGGTTCTTTAAAAAACATTTCTAAATTAAAATAAACTGTTAGGTTTGCCTTATAAAATTAATAGTTTTTCTACAAAAAGAAATATTACAAAAATATATCTCTTCTGCTGTCACTCGGATTCGAACTGAGGTTACACGGATTTTCGAAGCAACCGATTTCCATCTGAGCTATTTTTGTTTTAAGAGCGCCGGCGAAATTCACCTTTATACTCTAGTTATATTTTTTCATTGCCTGAAAACTCAATTTAAAAAAGTTTTCTATGGATAAAATCCAGCTAGATCGATTTATCGTCCCCAAAACTACCTACATACTAAGTTTCACGGAAATAGATGACGTCGTTTCCGAGATCCTGAATATATAAAAATATACAAGAATTGCTCGTTTAAAGGTATTAGATAGATTACGTGATCTAGACTTAAAAATTAATTTCGCGTTCCACGCTGCCGTAAGTTGTAATAGGTGTTAGAGCCACGCTGAAGCTAAAACTGGCTTCAACATGAATGGGTCGGCTCGCCCGAGGTAGTACGACCCATAGAAAACCGAAGCGAAATAACAGTGCTTGCATTATTGCGTTTTGTTCAGTCCATGAGAGCGCCGGTGGCTCCCCCCCTTCTCCCTTTCTACCACCTTCCTCACCAACACAGACTGGCAACGCACCTGCGACTCCTCTGGTGTTGCTGGTGTCTATGGACGGTGGTGATCACTTAACATCAAGTGACCCACCTGCTCGTTTGCCTCCTATGATATAAAAAAAATTACCTTTTTTGATTGGTTTGGTATTGAGTATAGATGGAGTGCAGAGGTAAAGTGAACCTGAGGTAAAGAGAATCTCTGTGTATGAAAAAATGTCCGTCAAATTGTGGTAAATCAGAGTGACGCTATAGGTATTGGCTATAGGGTTCATTATTTTTCAAAATTTTTCAACAAGTTTCATACAAGTAAGCACTTAAAAATCACAGTTAATAAAAATGATACCACTCTCCACGTTTTCTTACTATAGTTACTATAAACTATATTTCCAAGAATATTCGCACTATCCCTAATCTTTGTGTCTACTAGCGCCAATGAGGAGAGTTTTGGAACTGTTATTTAGTCCTTAGAGTTGGACATTTTTTCAATGTCTTCCATAGTATGGAGTTTGTCCTTAACGTAGCTGATTAAGTACATTATTTATTCATAGTTTGTTTCAGACATGACGCGTTTTGTGACCATTACGCCGGACATGAGCGATGCGGTATTGAAGCATTTGCGCGATAACTTCTTCGCTGATGAGCCTCTGAACAAAGCGGTTGCGCTTTGTGAACGTGGTCAGCCTCACGCGGCTCTTGAACGTCTTTGCGCTGTCACCGTAGCTGATGGACTCTCCGTAGCTGCTGTTGATGGAGAAACCGTAAGTTAAACTATACTTTAAGACGTCAAAAATTACCCTTTTATTAACGCTCTTATCGATACTAGAACATTAGACGTAGAGTGGACAACGAGAATAAGGTAAGGTTCTGAAATTCGTTCATATTTAGCATAATTGCACTTCTAGTAGGTATGAAAGTATATATCTATATATAGATGACATTCTACATATCTATAAATGTCCACAATATCACTGAGAAGTCAGGACAACAACGTAACAATAACGAAGAATATGAAATGGCGTAGCGTTATCATTTTCTAGCATATAAATTTGATTTGATTTGTAATACAAAAATAATTCTTCCACGCAACAAATAAGCGGTGCTTTTCTTAAATTCTTATGTATTGCTGCTTTCTAATTATATTTAAATTCAGAACTTTTCTTATTTATTTAATTTCCTTGTATTTATTTCAGTCACGTTTACCCTAAATCATTGTTAGAGTTTAGATACCCTTAAACAGCAAGATACACTTTAAAACTGAGGCATTTTAATCTAAATATCTAGCAATTAAACCTACTTAGGCAAGCGCTAGACAGCCCAGTAAGACATGTTTGAACATTAATCGATCTATCTCCTTGACCATTGCAATTCTCATTTTAAATGTTAAATTATGTAGCACGTTTTTTTTTTTAATGAATTAAAAAACGAATTAAGAAACGATTATTTCCCGTTTTGATCATGAAAAATTGTTTTTCCTCAAGCCTAATATTGGCTTTAAAAAGAAAAATAAATTTTCTGTATAAATTGATGTGTTTGATATTTTATTGAAAATGTATTCAATTCCATAAACAACTTTTACATAATCCCAATTTCGAGTATTACCATATGTAATTTAGGATAGTATAACTTGGCGAATAAACATAATAGAAAAGAAACATTGTACGTTCACATTCGTACCTATTAGAAGTGCAAGTATGCTGAGTGTAAGCGAAATTCAGAACTTCAACTTATTTTCGTTTCAAATTCCAAATCTGATGCCTATCAATGTTTTCCGGCAGCTACATTTAATTTCAGTCCGCGTCATTTAAAATCAGATGACATTGCGGTCAAAATAAAGAAATAAGCACGCTCTTGATAAAGCAAAAAAAAGTTGGCTTCATTTCCAGGTAGTTGGCGTAGCTCTCAATGGAATATTATGACCCGGCGATATTGAGGAGTCGATAGAACAAATCCGACATTCGTCCGATGAGAAGTATAACAAAATACTAACGATTCTGTATACCGTCAGCCGAGACCTCGACTTGTTCAATACTTATGAAGTGAGTGTTAATAATAACTAAGTATAACTGGTATTGTTTCTTAGACTAATCTTTTTAGACAAGATCCCTGTGCCATCAGGGAATAGATTAATATAAATTATGAAGTTGCGAAGAGAGGTAATAAATCCTGGTAATAATATAAATGTAATAAGAGAATATTTAAGAAGAGAAAAGTGTAAGGAATATTTCCTCTGGACTTTCTAGGAACTAGGACTAGACTTTCTAGGCCGCGTCAATTTTTTGACCGCTCTAAAGTATGTTAAAATTTTAGCTTTGTCTTATTACTCTATTGTTCAACTCAGTTATAATATAATGTATTGTCCAATAGTGATTTTAATTCATTATTTGTCCATATTTATTTCTACTTCTTCGCAAATATTCCATATGTATGTATATGTCCGCTAAATTCAAATACACAGCGTGATGTTATCACATGAAAACACGTGATACAGCGCTCAGATATGACATCTCCATACATTTTTCCGTTTTCTATTTGCGTTAGTGATTGTCGATAAGCAACTTGGTTAGGCCCCCAGGTATTCGTCCAAATTACATAATGTGTAAAATGTTTTACAAGTCTATGTGTAAGCGTGCTACACGTAGTTAAAATAATAATTTCACAGTTGTTTATACTAATTTCAGGTGGATCGTATACTTGAATGCAGGATTATCTCGGTGTCAGAAGAAGCTCGCGGTCGCGGTTTGGCAAAGGAATTGATGAGACGGAATATCGAGTTTGCTACAGATAATGGATTCAAGGTACGATGACGATCTTGATTTATATAACTACAAGCTTATGCCCGTAGCTTTGCTAGATTTGACCTATGCCTCGGAGATAGTACATTTTATCTGAATGAAAGGTAAGGTACCAGCTTTCTTGCCGGCTCTTCTCGATGCCTAGGTTGTTTCTCCGAAGCGCTGGTAACTTTAACGTTTGTAAATGGTTTCTCAGGGTCAATTCAATATTATAGTGGATACTACTTTGCGGTTCTGCCAAGAATTCATTGACCTCTACTACGTCTAACTACAACGAAAAGCGAATCAGCTCAATTGTTCTAACTGCTAATCGTTGTCGATTTTCAGTTGTTCAAGGTGGATGCGACTGGAGCCTTCTCTCAACGTATCTGCAGGAGTTTAGGACTAGAGGAGGTGAAGCGTGTGAGTTACTCAGAGTACTGCGACGAGAATGGTGTGCAGGTGTTCCAGGTGCCTCCGCCCCATCACGCACTCTGTATTATGATCCTTCAAATACCGTAAACGTATGTTACGCGCTACTCGACCTACGTTGTTGTTCCTTTAAAACCTTAAATGTCCATAAATATCGTAAAATAATACATTAGAAACAGATTCGTGTATAGTTTATTTACTTAGTAAGAAATTATAAATAACATTCATCCAATTTTTTTGGTATCAATCATTCCAATAACATTTGCCAGTGTCAATGCATTATTTGCAGCCAGTATCAGGGTATTAATTCAAGATATTATAACACAATAGTTTCAAGCAAGTGTGCGGTTTGTCTGATAGTAAATGGTCAGCGCAGCTTACGGATACATGCAACATTAGAAGCATGACATGTGTTTTACTGACTCCCTTGAAATCTTGTAATTGTTGAACAGGCCGAAAATAGCTTACATAGTCTGAACAGGAAGTCCGTTTCACATCTGCGGTATTATTTAGAGAGAACTGTATTATCCACGACCATTCGTTTGTAACTAGAACACAATACAATATTTTTGAGATCAATAACTTAATAACTTTAAGTTAATAGGTCTCTGAACCTAATAATGTTTTTTACTTGTTGCCACCTTGTAACGATATTAAATATTAAGATTAATAAATAGATCTTATATACTCAAAGATATACGTAGTTTGAGCTAAATTTATCTAACTGATGAGTAATCGATATATCGCGAATATTTATCGCTCAAAATATACAAAATTAGGCAAATATTAACGTAGGATATCGCTTTTCGGTAGTCGCTTAGAATTCGCTTCCCCGATCGACATTTATAGTATTTGAATTCAAGTTTAAATCTCATGACCTGAAACGAAGAAAATATACATATGTACGAACACAGGCAGACAAAGAAAATGAGAGATTGTGAAAAAGTTAAAAAATGATTACATATAATCCATCTTTACACCACGAACGGATATAATATACCTTATGTCTATACAAGAGATGTATTTTTTTTTATATATACACTAATTTATTATAGTTTATTTATTAATTAATTTTTACATAAATATACGTATGTTAAAAGAATTATTCCCGTTTATAGAAACGCCAAATCCTATATACTTTTGATAAGATATACTACATGTAACTACGTTTTTTTCTAGTAGTAAGAATAATAAATTGTTCTGTTTATCGGTTAAAATCATGGAGATGGAAAAATGTAATATTAGTGTGATTAAAAATTAATTTTTGATTTATAATGAGTTTTTTGAGTTTAAATGTTAGGATAAGTCTTCGCTATTCATTACTATATTGCAGAACACATATAATAATACTACATCCTCCAGTTTATCTGCAAAAGTAATGGGTAATTCGCGATAAAAGTGATTTCGGGAACGTTTTTAAGAATAAAAATAATACTGACAAAAACACAGAATAGTTTAATTTCATTGATATAGGTAAAATAAAAGTTTTAATTACAAACAATCAAAATTTTAATGTAATATTTAATGAACAATAACGATGTTAATTTCAATGACATATGAACTTCCTATAAGAACTAACGCTAGAAGGCTAGAACAGCACTATAGTATCAAGAAGAAGATGAAAAGAACTGACTATATTATTATATTGTAGTTCTAAATGTTTAATTACGTTATCCATTTATTTTTGTTTGGCTTTATAGGTAAATCAATCACAAACATTATAAATATTGATAACGAATTATAAAATAGACATGCTAACAAAGAAAAACAATAGCTGTCTCCAGAAACATTTAAACTTCTTTTTGGTCAATTTAAAGGTTTTTATTTATGCCCTCTTTTCTCTCGCTCTCTCTAAATATCACAGACGTCATATTTAAATATACATTCATTTATCACATATTTTAAAATTCAAGTTCTTACGAATCATGCTATATAAAGGCTCATACAGACATACATACACTCCAAAAAGTTACATTAGTTCTTCGCAAGGGTTAATTAGACCACGTGGGCCTTACGTTGTGTGATTAATTGTAACAGTTAGCGATTCCGTAAATGATTGAGACGTTCCCGAAATGATGATAGTGCTAAATATGCACTTTTATAGTAAAGAAATCATGGTTAGTTTAATTAAAAAACTAATATTTTGTGGGAAATAAAATATAACTGAAATAGTAAAGTTGTATCGTATCTTTACTATTTCAGGGAAATAAAAATAAAATGATTAAATGAAAAAAAAAAATGTAACTGAACTTATAATTAATTGCGGTGTGGTAGGGTTTTACAGCCCGACTGGGTCGCAACCACCATGTACATGGCGAAAAAGCCCGTCATAGTGACTCGCTTTTGCGCGTCGCGTTTCGGGATCAGCCTGTGCATATCCAGTACCAGGTGACTTTCGTCATTATGGCCGGCATGACAGCGGCGACCAACGATGGATGATCTGTCTCTCGGTGGTCGCCACTGTTTTTGGATTGTACTATGCTTACCATCAGGTATAGGGCAGTCACTTTGTCGTGCTACAATAAAAAAAAATGTATCTTTACAATTTCAGTTATATTTTATTTCCCACGAAATACTTGTTTTCTGATACAATTAGCCTTGTTTTCCTGCGTTCGCCCGTTACACTTATTTACTTGGTATTTTATTCCCAATGCCTAATGTTTAGATTTTTTTCGAAGAAAGTAATCGATAAACGAGAAGAACATTTTAATTTTTCAACTTTATTTAAAAAACAAATCCTATACATATTTTAACTACGTCCGTGATTTTCACCCATATTCTTATAGTAGACCCGTGCATAGCTCATTGTTAATAGAGGAACGAATTAATATTATTATTGTTAATAATATTATATTGTATTGTTCTTAATGGTGTGTAGATGTAGAAGTAAACTCAAATGTAATAAAGATGTATAATTTTAAAAAGGTTACCCAAAAATAAATTCAATGACTTAAATCAAACGTTACGGATTATTGATGTTATACCTCTCTTGGAACGTTATGAGAAATCGTTGAAAATGGTTTTTAGCCTGAAACGGAATATTCGCTCGCCGATGTAACACACCACGATGTTAGTCGGTAAAGTTTATTTTTTAATACTATATAAGAGATATCTTGTAAATATAAATGTTATTTGATTCAAAGTTTTGTTCCTACTATTTAATTTCGTGGTTCGAACTTGTGACTCGGTTCGAAACGGTAAAGTTGTCTAAAGAGATTTTTATTTAAATTCATGCTAAAGAAGTATAATATCTCACATGTGGGATTAAAGTCACACGCTTTTTTTTATTGTAAAGAATTAGTTTATCATAACATGAAGCTTATTTTTAAAACTGTACTGAAATGTATACTTTAATAAAAAAATGTAAATTGAAGAATCACATTAGAATATATAACAAACATATATACAAGTTTACATATATAAGAATAAACGGTCGTATAGCTGAGATATTTGTATTCTACAACTGTTTTCCCAGTAACCATCAAAGTTGCGAAAGTGTAATTTTCAAGGAAAATGATTTTCTGTAATCCTATTATTACTAGAATTCACCAATAGATGGTGCTGTACCAAAATAATGACAAACGCGGGAGACAAAGCTTGTTTGATAGATGATTATTCCAAGTTATTTTATATGACTTTATTGCTTTTTATGAATATTTTCAATTTATAATTAAAATACAGTATAAATTTTGATATATCAAACTTTTTGTAGTATGTTTACACTTTATAATATAAGATATTATACTATGTACCTATTACTATTACAGTATATGCTTCATTACGTTATTGAAAAAAAATATCAACGACTTTTAACACCGCCATTTATATTTGAAGAATTCGAGTATTTTGAATTAATCCTTTACCTACGTGCCAATGACAGTTTAAAGTTGACGCATTTTTGCCGCATTAAAAAAAATAGACACAAGTCTTACTACACTATGGATATTCAAATAGCATATTGTATTGCGATATATTTTTGTTCTAAGTGCAGGTGAATGTTCCATAGGACATGGTTTCCTGCGCAAATAATATTATAATATATTACAAAATAATTTATATGAGAATATAATATATTAATCTATGTTGAGGTAAATGAAACTAATCATATATTGTAATGTTAAATCACTATTGATAATCCATAAAAAATGTTAGTTGGATGTGTAGACGTGAATTGTTAAAGTTGTATTCCAAATATTAAAGGTATTTAAATAAAATAATGGACGTTTTATTATATATAAATTGCTAAATCGAGGGTGTCCTTTAGACCTGTCTCGTATAGGGTTACCATATTTTACTTGGGTTTAGTTGGAACGAAATAGAAAATGTTCAAGAATATTTATCTATTAACAAATCTTTGCACCGAAGCAGTACCAAAACTAGTTACATATTTAGAAAACTTTATCTAATACACATAGCAGTTAATCTAGCACCGTAATATATCTAATATCAATCAAAATATATCACCATATCTCTGCCAGTAAGTAATTAGGTACCTCCATCTATCCAATGGCACAATATTGATTAATTTTCTTGATGGTTTCACCAAGTCTAACAAAGTATTACAAAAATTTGAACTTTTGCTACTTTCTTCTAAGAGATTTTCTTTGTTTTATAAAAGTAAAATCACGTAGGGTTTTGGTAGGTGGTATAGAGTCACGCTAAAGCTATTACTGGTTTCAGCATGAATGTGTCGGTTTATGGGGTACTACCACCCGACACACAGAAACACTGAAACCGAAGAAATGCCATGACCTTGCAGAAGAACTAGATGCAATAGTGTGGACGATAATCCCGATATATCTGAACAAATGACAACCTTTTGGGGTGTAAGGGGTGTTGAGTAACATCTTAAGACTTGAGACACCCAAGCCAACCTCACCTGCACGTGGTGCACCCTGCTGATCAACGAACGAGGCAATGGCGAAAGCGGGGTGGTAGGGTTTTACAGCCCGACTGGGTCGCAACCACCATGTATATGGCGAAAAAGCCCGTCATAGTGACTCGCTTCTGCGCGTCGCGTTTCGGGATCAGCCTGTGCATATCCAGTACCAGGTGATTTTCGTCATTATGGCCGGCGTGACAGCGGCGACCGACGAGGGATAATCTGTCTCTCGGTGGTTGCCGATGTTTTTGGATTGTACTATGCTTAACATCAGGCATAGTAGGTATCACTTGAGCGGACATACAGTCACTAATATATTTGAAGAAAGTGTTTTAATTAATTCATTGCTGCCGCACACTGACTGACTGATCACACTAAGACGTAAAATAGAAGAATTCATAAGTTAATACTCCCCTGCTTTCTACTCTAAAATTTGGCAAATAAAGTATTTATAGTTCATCCAATAATAATATAATATACAGTCAACTTTTATATGGGTATTGAATAAAGTGCATCAAAGAGAAGACCATATTAATTATTAATCTTTAAGGTGAAACTTCTTATAGGAGGGTTTGAAATTGTAATCCGCAAACTTTTTATGTGCCGGAAAATGGTAAGGATAAACGCTGTATCGGGAAAATGATTAAACACACTAGTTCTCATCCGATCACCGAAGTTAAACAACGTTGTGCGCGGTCAATACTTGGATAGGTGACCTCCTAGGAACACCGCGTGATAATGGCATTTTATTGTATTTTTTTATTTAAAATGTTTCACTGTAATACAGAACTTTCACTTCTTTACTGTATCTTTACGATACACTCTGTTATTTTTGTACGTTGCTGATAAATGAAATAAGTATATTGATTTATTGCCAAAATTCCAATTGCTGATAATTTATCCTATGATTTTCACAATGTAGCTGGGTAACATCTCTTAAACTGTAATGTTTTTCTGGGAATACGAAGATAAGATTTGTAGATAATTCAAATAAAACTCGATTGGTAGCTTATTTAAACATTTTCCGAAAAGTCAACAACATGCATTCGATACGATAATGAGGTTGAGAAGAAATAAACTGCAGTTTTATGTTTAGCCACGACGCCAATAAGCAACACTACCCGTAATAAATCCATAATCCACCAAATCGAAGATCACCTTGTAACAGTGTTGTAAATGGATTACTTCAATTTCGTTATAATGCCATCTATGGACAATATATAGAACTATTACGAATAAGTTGTATTATCTCAGTTAGTATAACACTACATTTAGAAATTTAAAAAAAAATCCTTTAATAATATCGTAATGTTAAACATAACAGAAAATAATCAAGAAAACTTGTAATCGAAATTACATATGACAAATTCAAATTTTATAATCACATGTTATTACACGTTGAATTCACGGTACAAACATTACTACAACGTTATTGTTCGGGTACAGTAAGATCATTAATATTAATAAATTCTGAAATGAAGATGAATTTGCTGAAATATGTTTTATTATTTCTTCGACCTTGAAAACGAATATCGCCGTAAATGTTATTAAAATCACAAATTCGTGTCAAGGTTTTTGAAGTTATGCATTATAACATAGTAATATGGACGCTTTTTTTTTCGAAATT
>JACEII010000029.1:2993866-3045858 GCA_014332785.1 Antheraea mylitta | reverse complement strand
TATATATAAATTTATTACATCAATAGCATATCAAATACAACCAGTTATAATTAATAATTTTTGGTTTTGTATCAACGTAATGCTGATCGTAGACGATAAGGTAATGAAAGAAAACGGGCGCCGCTCAGTCGCACATAAAACGGACCGCGGCCTGGGACGCTGCCAGCAATTGATTGAATGACACTACACTCAGAGTTGCCAAAAAAAAAAATATTCCCGAAAATTATCGGAATTATTTTAAATATCAACTGCGAAATAAATCGTAGCAACTGAATTATTTAAACTAGTACAATACTGATCCGATATTCGTGGGCTTAATCGTCGATACATATCAACAAAATTTTCGGAATTCATATAAATTTCCAGGAAATTTCTATAGTGTGAAAAATTAACATTTTAATTTCTTGTTGTCTAAACTATCGACATCGGAAGTATAAAGTGTAAATATGATGGCACAAGTTATAGTAAGTTAGCTCAAACGGTCGATCTCTCTTTTAGAGTCGGTCTCGAGAAAAAAAATTGCCATTATGGGACAATTCATAGATTTTGTTTTAGTAGGTAGGTAACTAAAACCAAATGTAACGAGTAAACAATTAAAATTTATTTCAAACCCAATTAGGCCTGCATAATATCCTCAACATTTTCTTTTATCATTTTTAGCGAGAGATAGCTAAACCTACCTAGATGACAATCTTGGATCATAAATAGTGTACAGCCTGAGTGAATATGCGTTCGGCGGATCGTGCAACGTCCAAGAGCACCGCTTGCGCGCCACTCAAGACACCTATGTGTTCGTGCGTCTATTTGAAACGAACACCGCACGCTCCGCCACGCTCAACGCTCGGTTTAAGCGTCCACTCTGGCCGTACACATACTTGCAACCTTTCAGAGTCGATCCATAGTAATCAAACAATTAAAAGTAAAAAAGTAAAAAAACAAAAAAAAATTGAGGTGGGTCACCCGCAATTCAGGTTTGAACACCGCTGGGTTACAGGAGTAACTTGCGTCGTCATTTCATAGCTTTTAATAAGAAGCAACACTCGGACACTAGTAAATATCAGTAGCTTTTCACCACATATATGGTGATTGTAAATAAGTTGTAATCGTTGCTTACCACTCTGTTATAGAGATAATGTAGTTAGTTCGAGCTCTATTGTATCATTATTAAAGTAATTTTTTTATTTCTTAAAAATATTTATTTAAGGCTGGCAATACTAGACGTAGGAGTGCGTTAGCCACTCTAGCGACAGTATCAACCTAATAGATGTTATAACAATTAACTATAACGATCAGAATTACATAATACGATGACGTGTACGAATTTTAATAATATACAAAGGATCTAATAAATATTTTCAATTTGAAACTATACACAGCTCGTACTTATTTTATCATTTTAAGCTATGGTAATTACTATGGCTTGTTTTGTGTGACATTTTTTTATAGTTATAAAAAATCTAGTCTAATCAATCTAGTGTCTCATGTTTAATAATAAAGCCTATTTATTTTTGATTCTTTGATATTACATGAATTTGGAAACATAAGCTGAATTTTGGAAAAATATTAAATATTATATACATTTATAATAGTTCTTCAACACTCTCGTTGCTGTATTCAGTACCATTGATCGGAACTCCTTCTTGCTCCAGTTTTCTCAATTGGCGTGTACCAGCCTAATCGTTTTTAATTCTTCTGTCCGCATATAATTAATTGTCCGCATTTGTCCGCATTTCAAGAGTCTCGCGATAATGTTAAAGTTCCAACAAGATGGTGGCCTCCGTCTTTCCAGGGAGTTTTTATAGCATCTCAAAATTCATGTTCCGTGGTATCATTTTTAATATACTTCACTTGTGCACAACAACCGAAAAATATTAACACACACCACTGAATTACAAAGTATAAAGGCAAATAACACGATTCTATGAATAAAATATAAAATCCACTATATGACATTCCAAGATCCCGCCACGCACTCCCTAGTAAGAAATTGTAAATAAATTTGATCAATTTCTTTATCTAGTCTGGTGAAGCCGTCAACCTAACTAGGTCAATAGCGTCTGAAAAAAAAAGAATTATAAATTAAAAAAAATATTGCGTGGAGTCCCTCTGCGCGTAATAAGTGAAACTTCGTTATGTGGAAATGAAAATAGGAAAGGGTAGAAACTGATTTTTAATGAAATCATAGTGTTTTTAGCATTGAATTTTAAGGCAACAATGCTTTAATACCCTCTCCATGGTAGCGTTAAACGTTTAACGCAAACTTGTTGCAAGTTTCACTTCAATACAAAAGCCATTACATGACAGGCTAAGAACCTACCAAAACCAACAAAATAATTATGCCCTTGTCAATGGCAGTATTGACCACAGAGTACCTTATATAAAGTATTGACTTTTGATAGTGACGATTGATTGTTAAAGGCAAAGAGAAATGCTTTACTAATCGTCATAAATTTGTCTATGGACATTTTACAGGAACTAAAGTATTATATGAGTTCACGAATATAATATTCCCATGGGATATATGGGCATTTTATAACACTATTAGGAAATGTATACCCTCTTAGGTTAATAATGTAATTAAATACGTTTCGTGGATAAAAACCAAGACATTTGCGTCATTGATTCTTTGGAACCGTCGCGTCGTAGGTATTTGCTTTAAGTATAGAGTATTGCAAACAACGAGTCTTGGGCCTAATTCTCAGAGGATATAAAAAACTAGGTTATAGTTGATATTATAAATTACTCTGTGATCGAAAATATACAAGATATTTTGTGTAAACACAAGATTATCTTTAGGTCAATCCCCTTCAGTATTGATTAAGGGAGATATTATTTGTTTTGTGTTTGTTTGAACGCTCTGAAATAATCAGTCAAAAAAGGAAAAAGAAATGAGGTTTATGATTTTGTCTTTTTCGAACTAAACTATCACCTACTATATACCTAATCAAGGTTTCAGGTTTATTCGCAATAATCGTGTTTTATACGGAATTTATAGTATTGACAGTAAAAAATATAAAATACTAGTGAAACCAGAGTGCAATACTAGTAATCAATAGTTACGACCTGCGTAAACCGAATAATTTTTTTTAGATGGTCCTAGTATTTTAATGTTATGCTTTTCAAACCATAGAGCATTATATGTATTTTAAGTATACATTTCTTTTACGGAATATGTTTTAATGTAAGTGAATATTAACAGTTGCAATATTTTGTTAAACCAATTGATTGATATTTCGATTTATTGAAGGGATTAACATGACTATATTCTCTCCATTAGTGATACTGCAGAGGATAATGATATACTGCGAAAGGAAACGGGATCTGAAATTTAGTTATGAGAGCGAATCAAAGGCGCTTGTTACCAACTGACGAGCAGTAGAAATTGTCATATCTTCGTGCTTAGGTCTTTGTATAGAAAAACATCACAATCTTTTTATTGAAAACTCATTCAAATTTATAATCTCAAGCAGTATCCATGTGGCTTTCAAAATCTTTAAAGCTATCTATATTGTTCGTAATAGTTTTATAATCGACTAACTACGCCCGCGGCTTTGTTCATTGCGTATTAATTATTTTCATTTCGTAATAACACATATCTTCTAATAAAAATTATATCTTCTATGCATATTATAATACAGTACATGGGCGACCTCGTACCTCGGTTCTTTAAAAAATATTTTTAAATTAAAATAGACTGTTAGATTTGCCTCACAAAATTAGAATTTCTTTTATAAAAAAAAATGAAAAAGATATATTTTTACTGACACTCGGGTTCAAACTGGGGTTACACGGATTTTCGAAGCAACCGATTTTGATCTAAGCTATTCTTGTTTTGACAGCGTCGGCGAAATTTACTTTTATATTCTAGCTATATTTTTTCATTTCCTGAAAACTCAGTCAAAAAAAGTTTTCTATTAATAAAATTTAGCTAGATCAATTTATCGTCCCCAAAACTACTTACATACCAAGTTCCACGGAAGTAGATGACGCCGTTTCCGAGATCCTGAATATAAACAAATATACAAGAATTGCTCGTTTAAAGGTATTAGAGGAAGAGATAGATATAATAAAAAAGTAAATCTAAAATGTACGAAGTCACTAACACACCTAGTGAGAAATAAAATGCGCCATCAGAATTGACGCATTGTAATCATTCTGCTACGACGCGACGCTACGAAAGCTGATCGCCTACGCATATAAGATTTTGAAATGAATATAATTGGAGTAATGTTATATATACATGTTACTTGTTGTGATACACATTAAATGCAATCATATAATTTTCTCATGTCAATCAGATTACTGTTAGATTTGAACTCCTTTGAAATTTGATCCGATGAATAGTCTCGTTAGGTGTATAATACTACTAATATTTTCTACAAAGTGTGTAGGGTGGTTGCACTTTTTGATTTTTACCCTTGGTTAATAATTGATTCGTATGATGATGGCAATTAAATGCGTTGTAGGTTTCTGTATGTATGTAATATATCGCTAGAGCGTAGCTTCTTAGGCGAGAGTAGTATTACAGCTCGTTACAATTTATCTTTTTCCATGTGAAATCTTAAAATATATATATATATATCAGTATGCCTTCGTTTTATTATAGAGTTATTAAAATCCGTAGAAACTACAATTTTTCTACGCGTTCACTATATATTCTATTGCCATGGGAAAGTAGGTGTAAGTAATTTAGTATATATATTTTTATTCTGTGAATACATAAAACATATTGTCAAAATAATTAGGAAGGTGAACAAAGTCATGTATATCAACTAGTCTAAAATCTCATATTGCGTATCTAGGTGTAAAAATATTAATATTTATTTGTAAACACTTGTTACAAATGAGACAGACTATATACTTAGCTTATTTATGCAATTAGCTTACTAAATGTTTCTAAGTTATTTGATTCTACTTACACTCGGTATTGTCATAAAAGCTATTGAAAAACATTAAACATAATAAATTGTATGAAACAAGTAAAACGGCCTTAAAACTTTTGGCAACAGAAGTAGGGGTAATGAGAAACGCCACCCACCCTGGCGATGTCCGCGTGATTCAAGCAAACCACCCACCAAACATGCCTATATAAGCGAGGGTATTTCCCATGACACTCAGTACTGTTCGCATACAGACGGGGGGACGCACGTCGACGAGAGAAGAAAATGGGAAACTTTTTCCGAAGCACTCGTAATCATAATTTCCCAGTGTGAAGGTCAGACTTTTTCTTCAATTTCAAAAATCCTAGGTTTATTTGGACATGTGTGTTATTTATATATACACGGAAAAGCTTCTTATATCTAAAAAAAATATTCTCTACTTGGGTTTTATGTGCTTAGTTAATTTTAATACTCTAGTTTTCTCTAAGAAGGTCACTTTTACTGCAAATTTTAACATAAAAATATAATATTTTTATTTTTCATTTAAAACATGGGGATATTACTTATTAAAAAAAATAATTACAACGTCTACAGTGACTTAAAGATATAGGTATAATACAAAAGATTTATATTACGATATACAATACTGTTTCATATCTATGTGTCTTAGCGCCTGAACTAGGCCGAGCCTGTATCTCAGACGCTAATATCTTCTTATGCCTTATTATTATAGCGTGTCATAGATATAACTTACATACATTATAAATTAATTATTACTTCATAATGTAATATTATAGGATATTATGTGATAAATAAAATATCATGAACATAAATAATATACGAGTACAAATTTACTTTAGATGTGTCTAACTAATTTTTATATAATTACTTATTATGAGTATGTGTATGTGTGTATATAAATATGCGTAATCCTTGTGTTCAGATATTATTTATAATTCTACCAGACAATTATCGTACGATTGCAAATAAATTTTCTATATTTTCATATTTCTGCGTCTTTAACCAGGATGTAACTACTTCCTTACATTTATGATTATTTAGCAGATATATATCAAGGGTTTTATTTACTTTATTGTATAAAATAGTGAATCATGATTAATTTGATTGCATAAAAAGTTGTTAGATATCTTCTAATCGATTGATAATCATTATTTTATAACTCCATTGATAATATAATGTATATATTTTGACTAGCTGCTCACCCGGCTTTGCACGTACTAATAATAGCAATAAGATCATATCCTTCCTTTATAGTACGCTGGCTAACTTTTTATATGTAGATATTTAAACTAATTTTTTGTATTTTTACATAAGATATTCCAAACACTTTCTACACAAACCTTGTACTAAAAATAAAAATAAAAAATTGCGATAAAGACGCAGCAAGTATGAAATTTTACATTCGGCAATTGATCTTTAACTATACTAATATTATAAAGAGGTAAAGTTTGTGAAGTTGTAAAGGGTAATCTCAGGAACTACTGGTCCGATTTGAAAAAATCTTTCAGTATTATATAGCTCATTTATCGAGGATGGTTATAGGCTATAATATATCATCACGCTAAGACCAATAGGAGCGGAGCACCAATGAAGAATTTTTTTTTTTTATCGAAGCACGACATAGTGACTGCACTATGCCTGATGTTAAGCATAGTACAATCCAAAAACATCGGCAATCACCGAAAGACAGATTATCCATCGTCGCTCGCCGCTGTCATGCCGGCCATAATGACGAAAGTCACCCGGTACTGGATATGCACAGGCTGATCCCGAAACGCGACGCGCAGAAGCGAGTCACTATGACGGGCTTTTTCGCTATATGCATGGTGGTTGCGACCCAGTCGGGCTGTAAAACCCTACCACCCCGCTCTCGCCGTTGCCTCGTTCGTTGATCAGCAGGGTGCACCACGTGCAGGTGAGGTTGGCTTTGATGTCTCAAGTCTTAAGATGTTACTCGACACCCCTTACACCCCAAGTTTTAATGTTTCAAAATCGGGTTTTTTTCCTCTTGAGAGCTTCCGCTGCATGTTAGCGTTACCCCAAAGTATCTATTCACGCGAAAGAAGTCGCGGGCAGAGGCTAGTTATATATAAGTTTATATACGTACATCATTCTTGTAATTTGGTGTATCAGTTTTTTGACCTAATATTTAGAAAAAAATATATAATCAAGTAAAATAAATTAATTACTATTTATGTTTTTGAGTATCGGGTTTAATTATACGTATACGATTTTTGTCAGATATCGCCGTAATGAGTCAATATGACTGGTATTTACTATGTATACGGTAGTTGAGTTTCAGCCGGCCTTGCCACCCCACTATTAACATATCCACGTCGTAGTTCAACGGTGTTTTACGCGTGCATATGGAAATTACTTAGGTGAATTATTTTTATTGATTACCTTAAAAATATCCACCGCGTTGATTACAAGGCTTGTTTAATTCATAACTAAATATCGTACAAAGGAATCTACATGAATACAAACAAGCAGGTCTATTAATTTGTCAATATAAACCGTTCATTCCTTTAATTTAAAAAAATCCAAAGTAATAACAGAACTATACCTATATTATTTCCATTTAAAATTTTGACTGTCATGGGGGCCGGGTTAATTTTAAAATTAAGTGCTGTAATTTTGCATATTTTTTTGTATATATTTGGAGTGTAAGGGGTGTCGAGTAACATCTTAAGACTTGAGACACCCAAGCCAACCTCACCTGCACGTGGTACACCCTGCTGATCAACGAACGAGGCAATGGCGATAGCGGGGTGGTAGGGTTTTACAGCCTGACTGGGTCGCAACCACCATGTACATGGCGAAAAAGCACGTCATAGTGACTCGCTTTTGCGCGTCGCGTTTCGGGATCACCCTGTGCATATCCAGTATCAGGTGACTTTCGTCATTATGGCCGGCATGACAGCGGCGACCGACGATGGATGATCTGTCTCTCGGTGGTCGCCACTGTTTTTGGATTGTACTATGCTTACCATCAGGTATAGTGCAGTCACTTTGTCGTGCTACAGTAAAAAAAAAAAGGAAAAAATTCTAAAGTAGGAAGTGTTCAAATATACTCTAAATAACTGCCGCTTTAATACACATATATAAATGGAAATTGATAAATTCGATAATTATGATGCATACTAAGATATATATACTTTTTTTATATCATAGGAGGCAAACGAACAAGTGGGTCACCTGATGTTAAGTGATCACCACGGTCCATAGACACCAGCAGCACCAGAGGATTCGCAAGTGAGTAACCAGCCTGTGTTGACGGGGAATGGGGAGGGGAGGGAAGGGGGTTATTGAGGCTTACGGCGCTCTCACTGACCGAACGAAACGTAACAATGCAAGCACCGTCACTTCACGTCAATGTTTCTGTATGTCGGGTGGTAGTACCCCGGGCGAGCCGACCCATTCATGCTGAAACTAGTTATAGTTTCAGCGTGGCTCTACTATCTACAATATTTGTTTGTTATATATACTACAAATTTTTGTACTTTCCATTCTACAATAATTTCACACAAAGTGGTGCTAGGTTGTATTCTATTGTTGTTAAGTTTTATATTGTAATTGACTACGCGAATATTTAACACTAGCCTCTACTCGCGACATCGTTCGCGTTTTCATAATGAAAACATCCCGATTTTGAAAAAATTTTTATCTGTGCTTCGCTCGTATTGGTCTTAGCATGATGATGTAACCATTCTCGATGAATGAGCTATATAAACACTGCAAGAATTATTCAAATCGGACCTGTAGTTCCCGAGATTACCCCCTACAACATCACAAACTCAAAAACTTTACCTCTTTATAATATTAGTATAGATGATCGTCGCATCGTGGTTAATTCCTTTGATACCGAGCAACACAATTATCTATAATTGTCCAAAGTAGGGAAAAATAATTAAAAACTTCTAACCTCTTTTTAAATCACAACAATGAAGTTTTTCAATGATTACTAAAACTAAGGAAAAAAAAAGAAAATCGATTAACAATCTGACGAAAGAAGCTATCTATTGGTTTGTTTTGTCTTGTATATCGTCTATACAAGCATAGATAGTCATACGTTAGTAATGAAAAAGCTTTTAAAATATGTTTTCTTAACCCATCACATCTTAATTGCGATAAATGTTAAGTATTTTTATCAAGAGTAATGAACGAAGAGGACACAGGACTTATAACACTTATATTGTAGTGTAACCTGTTGAGAAAAATCACACAATGGTCTATTTTATTCTATAGTGCAGGCTAATAAAAATCAATTAAGGAAAACATGAGTTATTTACGTATTTACAATATAAATTAAGAATAAGAGACTTCTCTCCAAATATATTGTAACTAAAAAGCTACTTCTCTATGATATCGGAAATACGAATCTATTATATTTTACGTTGTTTTTATACTTTTCCTGACGTGTCCTGAGTGTTACTGTAAAAACGTTAATAATTCTTATGAAAGGAGATTGGAGTTCCTACAATAGCTGTATTATTTATTTGATAGTTAACTGATACACGCGACTTTCTTTGAGTGGTTAATTATCTCAACAACATGTCTTACATACGTAGAAATAAACTTAAGTACCACACCGCTTGCCCCATTTCTCCACAGTAAGAAAACAAAAATCGATAAATAAAATTTGTAATATCTAGAACATTAATAACTCTTCTATGTCCATACATATAATAAGATTATAATTCTTTTAGAGTTTTGTGATTTTTTTTCAGGAGTCTCGGAATAAGTTATAGAATATATTTCAATGATTTTTAGAATAATAAAACGGACTTTTAGAGAACTTTTAGAGAATAAGAAAAAGGGAATCGCTAAAATAAATAAACAAAGTCTCGGATAATGTCTGGCGAAAAGGGGACTTAAAAATGATTTTTAGAAATTAATATTTCTTTGAACACGCATCACACCTAAAGTGAAACGAGTAAACCTCACCAAGAGCATCTTAAAGTATATCCTCGAGTAACATTTTGTCTTTGTTGTATTAAAATCAGTGTACTCTATCAAAAGTTATTGTAATTTTAATGACGAATCTTAAGTACGAGAGAAAAATAAATGACCAAATGGACTTGATAGATTCACTATTAATCACTGTTTGACATAAGGTTCCACGCAGACGAAGTCGCGGGCACAGCTAGTAAGTAATATAATAGCAAAGGAAATGCAAAAATCAGAGACTATTTATCAAACAGTACTTACGTTAAATAGTACATTATAAATAGGTGTAGATTAGAAATTGTCGTAACAAGTTAGGCCTTGATACGTTTATGTAGATTCTCGGAACCGGCGGAAACGGGTCAGGTCGAAAGTTCACCATTGCTTTAGTGCCTAAGTTTTCTTTAATCCCATAATAAAAATCGTTTCATTTGACGCGTAATATTTTTACCTGTGATTTTATTGTACTTTTTAGTACATTTATCGTTGTTTTTATAGGTCGACATTTCCATGTATCGTTCAGTGAACTTTACTTACAACCTATGTTTCTTTCTGTTTCGTTGTTATTATGGACAAAAATACTATGTTGCTTATTTTTGATTTTTCTCTATCATGAGGGGAGTCTATTTATACTATATAGAACTAGGTTTTATCCATTGTTTGGCTCACGTTTTAGTAGATTGCCCCGATCCGGTGGGAACAGTTATTTTCTATGAAAGGTATCCTACGTCCTTTTCTTTATCCTGACAACGTGTATGCAAAATTACATAATTATGGTTTCAGTTGTTAAGCCGTGAAAGCGTAACAAACAAACAAACTCACTATCCCGTTTATAATATTAGTTAGGATTAAAATCTAAAAGTATTGTCGTCCAACTTTCGCCCGCGACTTCGTCCGCGTTAAATACAATATAAAGTTAAATATAAGTGCAACGGAATAATATAGCATCAGATCCGCCCTCGGGCCCCGGTGCCTTCGCCACCTTTTTTTTTTTTTCTCGAACTGACTACGCTATTGACCTAGCAAAGTCTTAACAGCTTCACCGGACTACGCCTTCGCCACCTCACACGGACCAACCGCACTACTACCTACTTTATCGTTGCTCAGTGTATTTTTATGGCTTACTTCTTTAAGCTAATTAATTGCTCCGCTCATAAGTGTCCTACCTAATATTTAACAGCTAATAGACTTTCTTAATAAATTAGATATAAAAAAAACCAAGCGATTCCATAAATTAGCGATATTAAACTCTTTGTCTTAAATCGGTCGTGAATAAAAACAAATTATTTTACATATCTAAAAATATGTATTATTGACGGTCTTTATAATTACCAATTTGAAATGATAAACACTATTTTTAATGAAGATTTAATCAAAATATAAACAACTCACTTCTGCCTTACCAATACTCTGTTTACGCATTGCCCTTCTTTTGAAAAACATTCTATAAAACAATGTATTACGGGATACTATAGCATGATGATATAATTTACAAGATGAGCTGATATTACTCACATCTACAGGAAATGTACCTCTCATTCCCTTGTATGTGCTCCACGGGTGGTGCTAAAGAGTGCAAACAAATTGAAACTTACAGAGACAAATATAGTAATCAATCAATCGACGATAATAAGAGATGGATAATAAATATAAAGAGGTAAAGTTTGTGACGTTGTGAGATTGCGAGTTTGTGACGTTGTAGGAGGTAATGTCGGGAACTCCTCTTCCGATTTGAAAAATTCTATCAATGTTATATAGATCATTTATCGAGGATGGTTATATGCTATATTTCATCACGCTAAGACCAATAGGAGCGAGGCACCATTGAAGAATGTTTCAAGATCGGGTTTTTTTCCTTGAGAACTTCTGCTGCGTGTTAGAAGTTAACCCAATGTAACTATTCCACGCGAACGAAGTCGTGATGTTATTTTTAATATACTTTACATAATTAATTAATTTTTAAGTTCGCTTTTTCAATAGCACTCATGTAAGGGCTACGTTTAAGCCTACTCAATCGCGTAACAATTATCTGTCATAGACCGATATGGACTTCGATACGAAGCCTAGAATTAGTTTGAACTTTTACGATGAACGAAAGTATGTATTACGAGTAGGGTATGACGGTGGGATATTATATATACTGTTTGCTTGATTAATTACCATCCTCAAAATTCGTTGATACATGCCGAGGTTCTAAGCTGCAAACATTAAATTAATATTTATAGAAACAATTTGGTCAAATACTATGGCCAATCTTACACTTACATCTTAGACTTTAACCTTATTTATCATCTAACATCAGTAAAGATCGCTGTATCTATTTAATATTATTTAATGCCTTTAAACGAGTAATTCTTGTATATTTTTATATTGTTATATATTCAGGATCTCGGAAACGGCGTCAGCGATTTCTGAGAAACTTAGTACATACCATAGTTGCCTTTAGGGACGATAAATCGATCTAGTTAGATTTCATTCATAGATTTTTTTTAAAACTGTGTTTTCAGGCAATGAAAAAATATAGCTAGAATACGAAGGTAAATTTCGCTGCCGCTGTCAAAACAAAAATAGCTGAGATGGAAATCGGCTGTTTCGAAAATCCGTCTAACCCCAGTTCGAATTCGATGTGTCTTTTCTAAATTATTACTTTACGTAAAAAAATGCTAATTTTGGGAGGCAAACCTAACAGTTTATTTTAATTTATAAATGTTTTTCAAAGAACCAAGCTAAGCTCGGTCGCCCAGGTACCCACTATTAATATAAAGTTTCTAAAACTACAAATTGAAATAATCCGGGCAAATTAAGATACTAGGTTCGAAGTTCATGTTTGCACAAGAAATGAACCCTTTATGACAAAAGTATGTAGCTACGATTCTAAGGTTGATCACTACATCTTCAATATATATGGATAAGAAACTTAATGTGTGTCCAATTCGTTGCATAACCGTTCATATGCGAGGCCGCCGGTCGATGCACCGCAGTCAATAATTCAGTATAACCATGCCGATGTCTAATTTTATACTACAAGTTCAACTGTTCGCCTCTACAAGCTGCCTCCATACCTTATCGGTTTCTTATAGAGAATACCTTGTACAAAGTATAATTTTAATATAATTGAGCTTTATATATCGTATCTGGCATGATGGTATTAGCTAATAAGCATTATATAGCTAATATATCAAGTATGTTACGTTATTTCAATATTTTTGAAAGTTTTCAAAAGCAAGATTTAAAATAGTTTTTTGTTAATTTTACTACGTAGTCAGTAGTGTCTTATGTCTCTCTATTTTGTAATTAAATGTTTATCCAATGATAACCAACATTGTAAGATGAAATTTTATTACGTTAAATCTATTAATTTGTTGACTAACTAACATGTTACCATCAGTTTAGAGAGCTTGAGTAGATGCCAAACAATCCCTTTTTTCTGAATAACACTTTGATTTGATTAAGTTTTTGGCACACTTCCAGTCAGTTTCTACGGCGAGAAGTGGCATAAATATTGTTTAACGTTTACCCTTAAGAAATAATAATGCTATACTAATGAAGTGTTTAAGCTAATTATACATTATTTATATTATGCGATTTTTCGAAGTTACATCAACGAAGTGCATCGTTACCTTAGTTTGGTTTTTTATTGCATAGTATACAAGGAGTTTACTAATTATTTTGTTTCTATTTACAGGACTATTTCATGAACATAAGATGACGTTCCTGCACCGCGACCGAAGTCCACCAAAAAATGGAGCACCAGTATCATGAACGAGTATCATGAATGAAAAGAGAATCTTTCGTTATTCTATTTAACGATGCTTACGGTTTCGATGTTTTTTTTTATTCGCCGTTTTGCTTAAGAAATCCATACACCAAATAAATTAACTAAAGAATACGGATGTACACGCGGCCAACGCGAGTGAGACTCTGCACGTGCGCTCTAGCAATAAATAAATAAATATTGCGGAGCACACGCGGGGAGTCTGCAAGCGTAGCCTACAGCCAAGGGCGACCACCGCATGCACTCCGCTGGCGCGACCTCTCCTTTATCCTTTCCTGCATCGAAGCCGCTGCATCAAATTTGGGTCATTTCGCTTAGGTAGGGACAATAGGGAATGCTAGAAAACCATAAGATACCAAAGAAATCGACGCGCACTCCAATCTGGGTTCAAAAATGCGTTAGTCATTTTCTTTAGTACTGAAAATCCTCTAAAGAGAAGCGCTATTTTTCGTTTTTACAGGTGACACACTAAATGGCCAGCGGCTGATAGAGTTTCGGCTCGGGCAGGAAGCCGACTCAGACAAAGGTGAGGGGCTGGAAGTCGCGTCAGCCGAGCTGATGGTTCGCGCGGAGACGGCACCACGGTCGCGCCATTTGCGCTACACGCTGTGGGCATTCACCGTGAGTGACAACGCGACCATCGGAGAACTCGCGGGGCTGACGCGACGCGACCCGGCACACGGCTGGCAACGCATGGATGTAACAACAGCGGCCCGGCGCTGGGCCGCGAACGGCGCGCGGGAACCGCTCCGACTTCTACTCGACTGCAGCGGATGCGGTGGTCGTGTGAGGCTCCGGCTGGGCGGCGGGCAGGCAGCTCGACCCTTACTGCGGCTGCGGCTGGTGCCTCCCCCGGCTCGACGACGTCGAGCGCTCGACTGTGACGCCGCCGAGCACGGCCGCTGCTGCCGACAGTCCTACTACGTGAGCTTCCGCGCAATAGGCTGGGACGACTGGATCGTCGCACCGGAGGGCTACTACGCGAACTACTGTCGCGGCGCGTGCGCACCCTTCCTAAACTACCACTCACAGGTGGCGGAGGCGGCGCGGCTGGAGCGCGCTGCGTGCTGCGCGCCCGTGCGCTTCTCCGCGCTCTCGCTCATCTACTTTGGCGCCGACTCGAACATCATCAAACGCGACCTGCCCGAGATGGTGGTCGAGGAATGCGACTGTCCGTAGCGGTCCTGTACATAGCTCGCCGCTCCCGCCGCGTCGCTCCGCCGCTCACGCTGCGTCGGCTTGTCCGTCGCGGCGCGCTTCTGCCGCTCTCGAATCTGTTTTACTCCGAATCGATTATAAATAATATTCTCGACTTGTGTAATGTTTTGTTCCTCGCGTTCGAAAGACTGTATCCTAAATCAATTAAATAAATCTCTGTCTACGTAGGGTTCGTCGCGTCATCGTATCGCACGCTGCGCGTCATGTAAGTTGTTGTTATTATCGCGTATATTGTGGTAACGTGTCATGCGCGTATTGTTCGTTGCCGATATTGCCTGGCATTCGGGTGTTTCGTATGAAATGACTTATCCCCGTGATTACAATTACCATCGCGTACCTCCAGCAGCAGCGATAGGCAGAATGCGAGCGCGATACGCGACCACGGAGCGCGAGCGCGCGGCGTTCGGTGCGAGGTCGCGTAGCCATGTGTAGACACCCTAAATAATTTAATACTACGCCGTTTTCTTTCACCGCGTTTGGTGATCGCTTGTAATTATTGTAAACTGTATTATAATAATTATTATAATTATAATAATAATAATAAATCAACTTTTTCATAATTACTACGACCTCTTTTATTTTGTTTCTTGTTTTCTAATACCTTATTAATTTTATAAGAACTGCACAACACAATCTTAGTATTTTCAACCATTATATCGTTTGAATATAATTACAAAATCCTAATATTTTACTATAATTTATTGTATAAATAAAATAAATAAATTATATACTATAATTTTATCACTTATTCCTAGACACCGGCAACAAGTTTTTTCACGAAAATCGAAAAAGTTCAGACACGTTAGTTTTACATTCTTATTATATGTATATGTATATAATATATGTATATATTACTTATAGATATTATTTTGTGTGTGCCCGCGAACGTGTGTGTGCGTGTCCCTGAGTGTGTTGTGTGTGTTATTTCATTGTTTTTATTTTACCTGTATGATCACACTAACTTCGTGAAAACCGACGTGAGAAACTCATTTAGACTCAGGTGAAAAATATCAATATTATTGAAATATTTATTATACCCTGTAGCGCATCTACAAATGATGCAATTTTTAGAAAAGTGGAGTTTCTAATGTTTTGTAATTTATTGACGAGTGTAAAAATTTATTTACTTGAAAGTTCTGAGTTTTCTATGAGTTAACAAGATCGTAGATAGATTGTAATTTATTAATTCTCACTTTTAAAGTAAAGAAATTAAAAAAAAAACTTATATTGTACTATTAGTCCCAGCGGACGTTGTCCTGCTTTGGTAATAAAAAAAATCCAGAAACACTACCGCAGCGCCACCTACCAGGTCCAATTGTGAATCTAAATCATTCTCGGATCCACCTGAAAACTCACAATTTTTTTCATTAAAAACGATCCAACCGTTTAGGCGGTGTTCAGGGATATACGTACAGAAGAAATTTATATATACATATACATATATTATATATACAGATACTAGTGAACCCGTGTAACTTTGTCTGCACCAAATCGGTTATTACTGGTTTCAATTATGTTTTTAAAAACAAACAATCTTTGAAAACCTAATACATGATTGCAGCGACATCTACCGCTTCCAATAGTGAATCCAGACTATCCAGGGACTCATTCAAACATATACCCAGTTGGTATATGAACAATCTTTTAAAATAAGCCTAGAACCCGTTCGGAGCATCACATACCGGGTTCAATTAAGATAAAAAACTAACCTACACGTATTGCCCATAATACACGCTATATTATACATTTTTGCCTATTTCAATTACATTTATTTTGTTTAATTATTGACAATATATATTTGCCAAAAAATAATACCTATAGCACTGAGGGGTAATATACCTCTCTAACAGTGAAAAATATTCAAAATCGGATCAGTAGTACCAAGGAATTCCCGAAGAACTTTACCTCTCTTTATGATATCTAATAGTATAAACATAACATAGTATGGTAATTGTAAGAACACCTCAACTAATTATTTTAATCGTAGATTCACAAACCTCAACTAATTACTTCAAGACTCAACAATATTCTGAAAACTAGTTTGATGAAATATCGAAACAAAACACGTACTGACAGAATTCTAATCAAGATTCATTTTCTACAATGCAATGTAACTATTATCTAGTACTGTAAATACATCAATAGAGTAACACATACAACAATAGAATTTAGGCTATTTTATATTTCTTATTCGATTAATCTATATATTAATACGTGAAGCAAAAAAATTGTACCCCTTTTTAACCTATTTGCCATCAACGGGTGAACTTGAAATTTGGCATAGTTAAAGTTTATATGGCGGAGAAGTGCAGAAAGCTGTTTTTTTATATAAAATGCATTAGAAGTACATTAAATTTATTAAAATATGCACTACTTATACTACTGCTTGAATTTTACACAACATATACACACATGTAAATAAAAAAGATATTTTCACAGCCGTCAATAATTACGAAGTTCAAAAGAGGTTGTGAAGGAGGTTGCTATGCTCGACCGTATGTATTTTTTAACTCTTACGTTCTAATTACCATTTTTCATCCTACATTCAACAATGATATTATAAAATATAACTATTATTGTTATGTTTATTATTTTTTATAGGGAACTCACTTCAAATGATGACTTAATAAAAAAATAAGGCAAATAATAATTTGCATAATCAAAATAAAAATTTTGTTCATAAAAGTAATCCATGACTTACATCTCCGCGGTTACAACGTTGCAATTCAACCTCATGTAGCAACAAAAAAGAATTTATTTTCAAAAGATAATGGTAGTATTAAAAACATCTTTGTCTTGGATTCACCATTTGATTGTATTGTGCATCCATTACTTTTCCAAATGACGATACTGGGCATATCACTATTTCTCATAATAAACAGACTACATTTAATTCAATATTACCCAGAAATACCACCCACCCATGGTGTCGTGTAAAATTAATTGAAAATTGTGTCATGGGTTGCGATAAATTTCTTTATTTTCGTAAGTTTTTTTAATTTGAGAGCTTTACCACGGTTTTTGTTTCAAATTTATAATTAATTTATAATATATTTTTTTATGTTTATATAATTAAAGATCATGGCAAATAACTGAGTAGCCACGATGAAAAGAAGTATATATACCCTTTGACAAAAGAACCCTAATAAAGTTCAAACTAAAAAATCAAATAGCTATGGTCGAATGTCGACCACTGGGCGCCCACTAGTTTTGATAATTATGCGTAGAAACGTCATGCTGTCGTAGCTCAGTTATAATGCACTGGACATTATTATACGGAGCGACGTCTAACGTCGGAACCCAATGGTAGTTGTTTTTGTTATCTGTTTTTGAAGTTATAGGTACTTCTTTTGGCACGTTAGGGAAAAATGATGAGAGTAAATTTTTACGATGAATGCGCACACGGTAAAAAAAATGGACACCCTGAAGTTAGCTATAGTCAACATTTTGTTTCTTTGTATTTGTTGTTTGTATTTCTTTATATTAAAACTTAAATTATTAAATACCTTTTTCTATTGTTAGTGTCATTTTTTCTACAAACGTCGAATAAGGCGAAAGATAAAATTTTGAAAAGATTTCTATCTGGTCACGCCAAAGAAGTATAAATTCTAATGCATATACATTGAGACACACATTTTTTTCTTTTAAGAAGCATAGAGTACATGAAATATCGCTTAAATATTTAGCTAATCTGTTGTTATGTATAACACAAAGAAAATTTATCGTCAAGAATTTTCAATATTTACAAATTTTTTACTTTCGTCCCTTATCCTGGAGAACCCCTTGCGTTCTATAGGACAAAAAGTATCCTATATGTAACTTTATAATAATAGTTATCATTGTGTCAAGTTTCGCCACAATTGGTTCTGTATTTTCAGAGTGATACGTGTTCACATTGACATACAGACAGACAGACAATAATTTTAAAAGGATTATTTTTTACTTCAAAAGTCTACCTCGATTATAATTTTTAAAAAATATTTAATGTACACATTTAGCCTTATTACAGTTTTATTATATGTATATAGATTTTCCAAGCAGTTATTACTTGGAAAGAAGTTGAAAAGCATATTGATAGGCTTTTTGTTGAGTACCTTCCTGTTTTTATGTGTTCATTGGAACAATATAACAGTTTCGTCGTAAAAAGTGGTCTTAAGTTTTCTATGATGTTATTTGGGCTTTAAAATTTTGATGATCTCAATAAGCAATACATTTAAACCAATATAAATTTAAAATATGATTAGTCGAAAATTTAAGCAACTATTTTTCAGTACAGTATTAAAATAAAAATTAACCGTGTTATTACAAAAAAGTTACATACGTACTGAATACTTCCTTTAAAAAAAGTTAGAGAATTTTCATATTAAATGCATGCATGGATGCAAAAAAAAATGGAGTAAGCAAATCACATTTATGGTTTAAATTTTTTGAATGGCTTTTTTTTGTAGGTATATAAAATATATTATTAAGGTAATGTATAGCACTGACGAAGTTGCGGGTATTAGCTAGTTGTAAATAAAGTTGGCGCCGATAAGTCGTGTCCCGTCTGCGTCAAGTCTGTCCGGGATGCGGGCACCTCTGTGCGTGGATCAATGTTTGGAGTAGACAATACGGCGCCGCCGGCGACTCTCCTGCCGCGTGTGATATATACAGACACCGCACAAATGCTCTTTATTCTGTGTTCCCATTGAAAAAGTTTCAAATATTAATCTCTTCAAATATACAATACGAAGGTTCAAATATACAATACTTTAAAGGTGCTAGAGTTAATCGGAAGCTATTACTGGTTTCAGCACGAATGTATCGGCTTGTCCGGGGTAGTTCCACCCTCCCACAGAAAACCGATGTGAAGTAACATTGCTTGTATTGTTGCGCTTCGGACGGTCAGTGAGAGTGCCGAAGACCCACCTACCCTCTCCTTCCTCTTTCTTCTTCTCTTCTCTCCCCTCCCCTACAAAGGCTGGCAACGCACTTGCGACTCTCTTCCAAGTATCTATGGACAGTGGTGATCACTTAACATCGGGTGATCGTTGACTGTTGTTTGCCTCCTATGATTAAAAAAAAACAATAGATCACTACATTTAAAACGGTTTTTCAATATTAAAGAAATGAAATTAGGAAAGGTGCTTACCAAGAGTCTATAGAGGAAAGAAAGAAAAAATAACAGTTTCATACAACTGTCAAATTAGTACAAGTACTATACTAGTGTGAAATTATGTATTATAATAATTCCAACACAAGTTAGGTAAGAAATAAATATTATGGAAAATCAACAGAAAAACATTCGAAAATTAGCTCTATCAGCGCGGACGAAAAGTGTATATTCTTAGTTCATAAATAATTCATAGTAAATATTAAGACAGTTACAAAACAGCGTTCACTGTACTCCGGCGCCCGCCAGTCCGTCTGGCACCGATAGTAAACACAAGTTTTGGAATTAAAACATCGACGCACTACGCAGACGTAACGACAACCCTCCGAATCTTTATACATCGGTTTATTTATTATCAAGTTTATTTAGATATCTCATGATCGATAAGACATTGATTTATGGAATTATTAATATTAATGTTAATGATTTTTTTAGTTTACTTTGATGATATTTTTTGTACGGTATTCGGCTGAATGGAACGCAGAACGCGGAACGCTTTGAGATAATAATCTAACGCAAATGCAAATACAAAGTTTGAATTTTTTGTCAATTAAATCAACAATTAAATTGGTGGTTATGTTACCTTTAAGATATTTATGACCTAATATCACAAAAATATAATCTGTATTCTTTTCCATAGACGTCACATTAAAAAACAATGTACATTTTGGAAAATAAAATTACATAAACTGAAGTAATGTTTTTTTTTAATAAATTGGAGTAAATAAAATGATTACTTTCTATTAACTTGCTTAATATTATTAACTTATTAACATTGACTTATTTCATTTTAGTTCACATTATTAGCTGTCTATGGAGATTAAGTTTTAGATAATATTATTTAAGCTTAAATAAAATAAAAAAGAACAAAGCCATTTATTTTCCTACTTTAAAATCGTATCCAAGTAGCTGTTGGATTTGCCTTATTCTTCTCGCAACATTAATTTACTTTTTGTTGAAAACTCGACAAAACCCATATTTTGATTCAAATTTTTTTTAAATTAAAGCAGCGAAATTGTCCACCAATATTTATACTCTTTATTTCTTATTCGATGACGACAACTTTTCAGAATTTGCAATTGCGGTGCTAAGGTTTATTGATTACTAACATCTGCTCTTGCAAATTAGATCCTCAGTGAGCTGATAATAGTATTGGCTACCGAACCCAAATGTTAGAAAATGGATAAGCTATTAGTGACGGATGTTCCACGTCCTTCTAAGCACTTCCGCGCGATATCGGTTAAACTGCTCTATAACCGTGGTCAACTTGGTTGAACAACCGTATTACATCACAGTTATATGTATCTATTTCATGGTATTGTATAAAAAACTACGAGCTAGCCACAAACAAACACAAAATTAATGTGTTAAATGTTAGATTGCGCATTTGAAATTATAGATAATCCAGCTATTTATTTATTATGCTTTTTAAAGTTGTCCATTTACCTGACACGGGTATAACTTTAATATAAATATTTTGTTGATATGTTGATACTACGAGCATCATTGATGTTAAATTCAATGTTTTGAATGTCCCGCCAACATGTGAACGCTAGATCCCGTTTATTTTGATAACACGCAATGTTAGAATTATTTGCATCACGATAATGTTCATGAGTCATTGGAAAAGGTTTAACTACGGTTAAAGCGTCACCACTAAGGTATGATATGAGGTAGTGGAATTAACGCATTGAAAGTATCAAAGTATGCAGGCCACTTCTTAATGTCACCATTAAAGGTCGGTAGTGCGATCTTTGGCAACAGTCATTTAATAACATATGAATTGGGACATAATAATAGCATAAACATTTAGAAAAGTTTACTTGGCTTGCTGTCCAGGTGATGCAAAGCAGTCGTTGCAGCCTATAACAGTTAAAACCAACCTCAATAGTTTCAAAGTCACTCACGATAGGTTGGAACTCTTGAGAACTTTGCAACTCCTCGTATTACAGCATGTTACTAATTATATTCTTCGAACATTAACACAACAGCGTTAAATCATTTATTTTACCACAGAATTAGGTATTATTGAAATACTATAATTGTATCGTTACCATGTATACAATTGAAACCTTTTTATTTGAATCAATTGTTGACGTTCAGATCTAGTTAAAACTGTATCGAGACGCCAACTTTTTGGTCGTCATGCACGCGAACGTCAGCAAATAAAACAAAAGAAAAAAGGAAGTAAAAAACGTGTCAAGCAGTGTGGTTGTTTTTTCATCATCGAAGAGTCGAAAAAATCGGGATTTTTTTTACCGTAGCACGGCAATATGACTGCACTGTGCCTGATGATAAGCACAGTACAATCCAAAAACAAAAGCGACCACCGAGTGATACACTATCCATCGCCGGTCGCCACTGTCATGTCGACCTGCAAAACAATCAATTATCAAAACATCCATACAATTATATGTCAATCAGCAAAATATCGGAACAACAATCAAATCAATCATCAGCATCGTAAATATCATCAGAATCAAAGAGACATCCGTGAAAGCTCAGCGGCCAGCTGCAACACAAAGAATATCACGAGGCACGTGCATTATATCTTTACTGTTGTTAGCTGGATCTGAATGAAAACATTTGAGTTCTCGAAGACCCTCCCGCGTCCCCCAAGGTAGCAGGAAGCTACCAATAGGCATTTCGGCGGTGCGCATGCTACAATAATAAAACTACTATATTTCTTGTTTCATAGTGTTAACAAACAACTCGTAATAAATAGTAACGATTCTCGAACAGAATACGCTATTGACCCAGTAAGGTCTTAACTGCTTCACCGGACTACATATATGAGTTGTTGAACATATTTGTGTACCAAGCATACATACCTCGACAACTCTTATATATATTTCGTATGGGATAATTTTCTAAACTATTTCAGTTCGGTAAGGGAAAGAAACAAAACCCTTCCATTTTCATGTGTAAGCGTGCATGCGTGCACGTGTGTGGGAGTGATATGTGTAATGTTGTTGCAGTGAAGTAAGATTTTGTGTCAGTGTATCGCGCGAGCAGCGTACTCAAGAGCTCCACGCCGAGGGAACGGACCTAGGCTTGAGCCGCTGCCGAGGGGGAAAAATAGTAACGATGTAATATGCGACTACATTACAATTTTTATTCTGTTACCTTTCTCTATTACAATATGTAGAAACATTTCTTTCAACGAGAAAGATAAAATTACAGAGCTAACAAGGTTATGTGTAAAACCAGACGAAATTACATTCTATAATTAATACACATATATAAGTTAAAATAAACATCACCCTTAATATAATATCGTGACTCACATTTTAAACCTAATATTTACTTAGTCTAGATATCTAGACATATACGTTTATATAAACACAGACGAGACGAACGAATTTCTGTTCATGTATATTTATATTTCATTATGTCTATTTAATGTCAAGGAATTTAATCATTTCTAATATAAATATTTAATAGAAAATAATTCCCTTTGTAGATTTCTAATTCCAATATCATATTTAGAGACTTTATCTAAACAACAAATAATTATTTATTTTAGAATATAGGCCTTTCATTATATTATATTTCAAGTTAAACATTATTACTAACCTAAATTCTGTTATAAAGATTCGGATTTATCACTCAACTTTGAAGCGACGCTTGCTCAGGGGTAATATAATCAGACATCACGTCAATCGACGTATATTCAAAACTAGCTGAGCCCGCGATATCATTCGCCTTATGTAAAAAGCAGTTATTAGTAAAGTAATCTGAATGTATTAAGTCTATTTACTTATTTATTCTTCTCTCGTAATTAACTGTAGGCGTCATTCAAATTTCAATTACTGTTGAACGAGTAGATCTATTTTAATGAAACAAAGACTAATTTACTCCGGAAGATATGCTTTATGATTTTCTTGCTAAGGTTTTGTTGTGATTTAGCAGTGATGAGTGTTCATACAAACAGACATTTCTAAAAATGGTTGATATGTATTCCATTACTTATTTCTGGACTCTTGCAACAATTTTTTTTTTTTACTGAAATCTAAAAGTACATACACGTTAGATTTACATTTTTATTATATGTATAGAAGATGTATAAATCTCTCAAGCTTGAACTATCGTTCAAGGAAACACTCGTGTTGAAACCACTGCACGATAATAAGAATTTCTCGAATTGCTGCCAGTTCAACTACTTCATCAACTTCTTACCCTTATCCCACCTAAATAGGGTCGGAACATTATATTTTCTTTTTCCACTCTCCTCTATCAGATGTCATCTCAGTATTCACACCTTTTAAAACACACATATCATTTTGCACACAATCCATTCATACCTTTTTTGATCTTCCTCTACTCCTATATTCGTCCACCATCAGACTCAAAACTTTTCTAGTTACATGGTTTTCATCTCTCCTCATGACATGCCCATACCATGCTAACCGATTACTCCTCAAGTTCTCTGTCACTGTTTTTTTTATGTCATAGGACGCAGACAAACTGGTGGGTCAACTGATGTTAAATGATCACAACCGTCCATAGACACTAGCAAAACAAGAGGAGTCGCCAGTGCGTTGTCAGCCTATGTTGGTGGGAGATGGGGGGGTATGGGGCTCGAGAGAAAGGGGAAGGAGGGAAAGAGGTGGGAAATAAGGAAGATGGGGGACGTGTGCCCCCGGCGCTCTCACTGAGCGAACGAAACGCAACAATGCAAGCACTGTTACTTCACGTCAGTTTTCACTGGTGTTATTTCAAACTTCCTCCGACATACTCATTCTTTACCTTATCCATTGTATTTACACCACACGTTGTTTTCTCTCATCCGTCTCTTTCGTACTCATACAATTTCAGATTCATACAAGGCATACAACATACAGATTCTTACGATACAGAGTTGCCAGACGTCCCGAGTTTGGCGGAACATTCCGATTTTTAGATCAAAATCCGGAGCGGGACAGACTCAGTCCGTAAATCTGATATATATAAAATATCATTCTTTTTAAATAAATATTTAATGCTTATTTTTGCTGTCTACTGTCACGTAAACGTAATTTGAACTCGTATAAAAGATAAATATTCAAAAACTTATGATAGGTAAACGTTATTTTTTACTATGTCCCATTTTCCACGAAAGAATCTCGCTTTTTGACTCAAAAAGTTCAGAAATCCAGACATCGCAAAAAAATATCTGGCAACACTGATGCCAATTCAACTACTTCAAGTTGAAAATAGATTTCCAGACGTCAATAAATGTGTTTGGAGAGCTACGCTTACAGTTAACGCTTACACGCCTAAACTACTTGAGTGAGCGTTATGTAATTTGCATACAAGTTGTCAGGGTACAAAGAAGTACATAGAGTACATTTCATTCAGAATAAAAATATCTAATGTTCTCGAGGAATAAGTTCAACCAACATTAATGCGAGCGAAGCCTCGGACAAAAACTAATTTATTTATAGTCCTAAATTATATTAATAAAAGAATTATGTCCAATTTTCAGAATTTATACAAGTAAAATGAGGTATTATAATCATATCAAGTGTTTTAAAAATAAAAACTTTATTTATACACCTTTTATCAAATCTTTCATTGAAATATATGTAGTATTATTCACTGTAATGTTGCATTAACTAGTAGATAAATATATAAACTGGTTGGTATGATAGTTGTGTTATGGGAATGCGTCCGAGAATGGAGTTAAGGAATGTTGGCATTCACAAGGGTCCCAATGATGATATGTCAAGGAAATATCTGTGCTAATTCTATAGTCTACGCTCGGGTTGCCAGACGATACTCTTATTTTGTAAAATTTCTGATTTACTAACTCAAATACGAATAAAAAATCACGAACAATGGTTTAAATACGTTAGTAGCAATTCGGAACAAATATTGAAATTAATATTTCAATTATAATATAAAAATTATGATATTAAGACGAAATAAAAAGGTTGATATTGTTTTTTCTCATTGCAATTGATTCATAAGTTAAGCCAAAAAAAATTAAATTAAATGTTATTTGATATATTTCTATAAATTTTTGGATGAAGTAAGTTTATGTTGGTAACCTGATGGCAAATATTATTATAAAATTTGTACGTTATTAGTTAACATCGGCATTTCAATACCTATAATATATTGGTCCGCGCACAGATAGAAAAAGACAGCTGAATATAAAAAATAAATGTATAAAACATTGTATGAGCCTGTGATTAATAAGTGATAAGATAAATCACGTATAACGACAGTGTACATGGACCCAAAATACTTATTACATATCACGTTATCACGAGTGTTATTTAAATTTAAGTTGATCACTTTATCTTTTATTGGGCAAAATTCCAAGGACTAATTGGTAAAACTGCATCTAGGAAACAGATAAAACAATAATATTGCATTTACTCATACTACTACTTATTTAAATTTAGGGTGATAGCGTGGAATTAAAAAAAAACTACAGGAAGTGTCTGGCTCGAAAAGAGTCTTATAATAATAAATTCAGTTACAAAACGTTTTACATATTTAGTTTGTCACCCACAGGTGGTCATCTCCAGAAATTGTATCTAGGCATTCTCGGTACGTTTACTGTTATTTTTACGCCTAGTCGGTCTCAAGAATATTATTACAAGCTAGTGGACAAGATCTGTTTCGTTGTAGATTATCTATACTAATATTATAAAGAGGTAAAGTTTGTGATTTTGTGACGTTGTGAGGTTGTAGGGGGTAATCTCAAGAACTAGTGGTCCGTTTTGAATAATTCTTTCAGTGTTATATAGCTTATTCATCGAGAATGGTTATAGGCTATATGTCATTACGCTAAGGCCAATAGGAGCGGACCACAGATGAAAAATGTTTCAAAATCGGGATATTTTTCTTTTAAGATCTTCTGCTGCGAATTACCGTTAGCCAAGAGGAAACTACCTACATACTAAGTTTCACGGAAATAGATGTAGCCGTTTCCGAGATCCTGAATATATATAAGTATAAAAACATACAAGAATTTCTCGTTTAAAGGTATTAGATATACATATATATATACATCAAGTTATATAAGTAGAATAATTAATATCGTTGTTTAGTTAATAATATTTTAAACAACTTTCAATAATACAACACAGTAATCGATGATGTAATAAAACCTAGAAAATTCCATTTTTGTACCTACCACGAAACATATTGATTGGTATTTATATATAGGTAGTAAATTTTATAGCAAAATAAAAATGCAATAATGCACGCTGAATTTAATCAAAACTTCCAATTTGTGGGGAAATAGTTTTAAAGTTTTACCATGTTCATTAGATGTTCAATTTAAATTTTATTTTAATAATAAAATGAAGCGCTTTAAGTCTATTCTAAAAGTAGGCTTAAGTAGTGTAATTATAGTACTATTTGGTCGTTATAAAAAATATCATCATTATTGTTACAGAAATACATTTAAATTAGCATTAAAAAAAATATAGTTAATTTAGTTTTTATAAAATACTAGCTGGTCCGGCGGACGTTGTCCTGGCTTGATAATATTTTTTTTAAATCTAAAATTCAATCACAACGCCACCTACCGAGTCCAATTGAATCTAAACCATTCTCTGGTCCACTGGAAAACGCACAAAAATTTCATTTAAATCGATCTAGACACGTACAGAAGAAATTTATATATGAGAATTATATTTATATCTATACTAATATTATAAAGCTGAAGAGTTTGTTTGTTTGGTTGAACGCGCTAATCTCAAGAACTACCGGTCCGATTTGAAAGTTTCTTTTAGTGTTAGATAGCTCATTTATCGAGGATGGCTATAGGCTACATATCATCAGGTTAAAACCAATAGTAACGGAGCACTAATGAAGAATGTCTCAAAACCGGGCCATTTTTAGAGCATCCGCTGCGTGTCAGTGTCAGTATTATATGCGTTGCCATGGTAACATGATAATATTCTATCGGAAATATTATTAGGGTTTATTTTGTGTTCCTGTTCAAAAGTTTATTCTACGTTATTTTTAATTCCAATTTTTATTATAAGTAGTACGTTGCTATCGCAAACATTTTAAAAGTCTATTTTGTGCTGCTATTCTAAAAGGTTAGTAGTAATAATATTCGTCCATCAATACAGGCCAAGGTATTAATCCATACTGCCAATTCTGAAGTTGTCAATATAGGTAGTTCTTATGTATTCTCTACCCAGTTTTCTTTTATGTCTAAGTTAATGTAAAGGTATAAGCGCCAAATCTTCTATATAATATTTCGTAATTTTTTGTTCCGAATTTTTGGTTGTTTGATATATTATGTATTACAAGAATAAAGTGTGTGTATATAATATTGAAATAAATACTTTTTGATGAATAGATATATCTGCCGTGCTACAAATATTAACATCTTTTTTTTAATTCTGTCGATATGTCTTTTTGTTAATTTGTTCCGGGTAATCTCCGAAATGGCTGGACCAGTTTTTTTTTTCTTAGAAATGACTACGCTATGGACCTAGCAAGGTCTTAACAGCTTCAACGGACTACAAGTAATATTTGAACGGGAATTTTACGGGCAATTAACTAACTAATTAGCTGTTTTATTTTAAATGAGGGTGATACATTGACAGTAGCTTAAAGTTCCAGCTATGTGGCTTATGATAAATCCCATCCCATTCGATACACTATTAGTATTCACATATATAATGTACATGTTACCTGTTACTGTAGATGATGTCCTTGTCATACTTACAAATATTTTTGAAAGAGTATTATTGTTATTTACACATCTAATAACAATTTTAAATATATTTAATACATTCAAAAAACGCGTGCGGAGCCGCGGGTAGCAGCTAGTATTTTATAAAATAATTTCAATACAGATGAAGTAACAGCATAAGACACTACAATAATTAGCACAAAACTAAACTAACTTGCAATGTCACCGGAAAAACTAAGTACATTTAAAAAACATAAAATAACATTAACCTGAATTAATGCATTTTTAAACGTTAAAAAATTACAGAAAAATAGTTGTCTATTTTCGTAGCTATGATAGTGTGGAAGTGGACGTATTCTTTTTGCAACATTAATTTCTTTTCAAGTGAAATTCGATGCGGAATTTTGTAGACGATTCTAGGATACTTATTTTTTTAATGTTATTTATAGTCATGTTTTTTGAATTAAAAGTTTATAGAGTCCACAGTAAAGCGGACTGATATCAACAAGATTCATATATAACCACATTATAATATTATTACTTTGAAAATCAATTTCCCTTTAAATCTATTTCAATAAATTGTACTCAGTATGTGAACACAGATAGAGTATGTTTTAAACATTGATGTGACCTTAAAAGGCTCTAGTAAGGTATGTATTCATTAGCCATCTTTTAGAAAGTATACGCTAACTCTTTCGCACTCATAGCAAAAGTTATCTCGCATTTCACGTGCAGTCATGAGTTCATTCATTCACATAGTACAAGCATCATATAGTGCTTGTAAGTTTCCTATACGTTAGAGACGAAAACCTTTTGCGGTAAAATAAATAAATAAAAAAGTTTAGTGTTTTAAAACGGAGATGAGAGACATTGGAAATGAGGTCAGTAACCTTAATAATCCAGTAACGTAATGTAAATATAATAACTCCTTGTTTCTGATCTATTAAGATAAATTCAACCATTTAACTTTGTCAACAAAGTATCTAAGCTTCTAATAAATGTTTAAATCGAATTGTTATTCGTGTTGTAGTATTAAATACTGAATGACTTGACATTATGTAGCATTTTGTACGTCTTATTTAATTTATTATCTTCTTTATTTTATATTTTTACTTACGAATCTTATGAATAGCTTAGTGATATAAGCGATCGTCTGGCCGCTGACACCGCGCTGAATTACATAGGTTCAAATTCTTTAAAGGGTAGTTGTGTGATCCACGAATGATAAACTCAGAGTCTGGATATACTTTGTACTTGTGTATTGTATATATCTAAGGTTTTCTGCAAAACAAACCATGATCCCTAGTGAGGGCTGTATTTTGTTTATATAACAGGAAAATAATAATCATCCATAGTTGATTGGCCGAGTTCTTGGTCTGATCTTAATTTTTCATGTAGTTTACATTTTATTCATAATCTTGTGTTACTTGACTGTATATTTTGTAATATTATTGGTGTTATATAATATAGTTCCATTATTTTGCACAAGTGAATGAGAAATAATACACCGAAAGATGAATTCTTAAATGCCAAAAAAACATTACGGTAAGTCCATCTTGGTAGAGCATTGAAATTATCACTAGACACTTGTTAGATTATTATCTACGCGATAATGGTAGAAATAATGTAGAAAATTTATTGTCAAAAAAACATGGATGGGCTACCACAGTAATATAGAGATCAGTGTGGACGGTTTAGTTAATAAGGTCATATATTTCATTGGAGCTAATTATTAGCGTTGGACCGATATATAAGTAAGGGATTAGCACAGTGGATGGCCACCAATATACAGAGACCTTCAATATTACATTCAAGTCTTAATATAATTTGTCTTTTATAAAAGGAATGGGCGATTTTAGGATTATATTTAAATAGATAGATTAGTGGTCTTCAGCAACTGCATCAGTACACAAAGATTCGAATACTTGGTGATGAGCCGTAGTTTTCGTTGAATATCATGATGAAACCATAGCATAGTAAGGATTTTTTCAATCTCACCTTGCCAACTAACAGGTTGGAAATCAGTCGCCGAGTACATATTGATGTGTTTCGACAAGCACTTCAAAGTCAGTCTTCTAGATATAGCGTGTTCACTATCTTAGATTACATCGTTATTTAATATCACAGGAGATTATGTAAATCATAATACAATTGAAAAATATAATGCACTGATCAATTACCATTTACTTCTGTAGACATTAAATAATTTGCCTACAAAAGTAAGCAAAAGCAGTTAATCACTACATAATTTAAAACAAAGTACTCTGCTGTTTGTCTGTTCACGCTAAATTCAGAAATCCCTGAATGGATTTTTACGCTGTTTTCACCAGCAGATAAAGTGATTCACGAGGGAGATTTAGTTATATAAATTATCAAGATTTTTTTTATTATCAGAGCGAGACAAATACTAGTTTAGTAGGAATAAAATAACTTTTAAAGAAAATAATTTCTTTTTCAGGCCACAGATAAATCCGAAGGTGAAAATAAACTTACCAATGGAATCATCGGAAAGGAAAATGATATCGATAGCGGAAATTCTCTAATAAATAAGTATAAATTTAGAAATGATACGATTATCAGAAACGTATTCATTCTTGTATGCCTAATAGGGATATCTGTTGGAATATTATTAGAAACGATATATGTAAGAAAAAATAACGATACACTGAAAGACGTGAAGAGACGATACTGGGTTTATTCTGCCTACAGTGACGTAGAAAACAAAAATGGCCTCTTAAAACATGTACATTTAGTTTTAAACAGGTTAGGATACGAGAAAGACACTAATAAGAGTGACTGGTCTCTACTTTGGTCGCACGATTACCCGTTCCGCGCTTTATACCCGAATCTGCACAGATTAAAAATAAATCAACGTGTCAATCACTTCCCTGGTACAGGATATATAACGAATAAAGTCGATTTAGCGACAACAACATCGAAATACATACCTAGAGCGTTCAAACTGCCTATAAATAAAGAGGAATTTTTAAAATACGCATCCGTGAGTAAAAATGCATTGTTTTTGGAAAAACACAATCAGCACAGAGGTGTTTACTTGAAGAACGTGAGTGAAATAGATTTTTCGAGCGGCGAAAGTTTTGTTCAAGAGTACATACAAAAACCGTTCTTGGTGGACGGACATAAATTCGATATTGGAGTGTACGTCGTGTTGACTTCTGTGGACCCCCTTAGAGTATATTGGTATAAAGGCGACGTATTGTTCAGGTATTTTATATGTTTTAATTTTACATTATCATAGAATTGTTAGTGTATTGTATTCCATCGAATTATAGCTTCTACCTTTAGCATCGAGAGACAGATTTTAACATTGATATGTAATTTCTGTGTGATTTAAATGTTTCTGTTAATTTTGTATCTTTTAAAATGTACAAGAATTGAACTACAATGACATTACATATACCCTTGTTTTTGGAAATTCTATTTAGGGTAACAAAGTTAGATATAATATTAAATATTAGGGGTTTGAAATAGATGTGTCCTACAATAAACACATTTTGTTAACATAATGCAATATTAATACTATATTATTTTTATATATATATATACATATATTTTTATGCATAATAACTATGCCATCACGAGGGTTTTTCGGGGGACTTAGGCTGTCATATATGCATTTATATTGTATTCATACTCCTGTGTTATTTGATTCTATATTTTGTAATATCGATGATACTTTACGTAATATAGTTCAGTTATTGTGCATGCAACAGAAACTTCCTGGAAAGTTCTAACAAGGGCTCCACCATATTGTCAGAATATTGGAATTATCACAAGACATCTGTAATATTCTTACCTACTCAATAAGGCCAGTTATAGTGTCGAATATTGGTTACCAATAAAAAAAAAAACTAAGCCATGATCCGATAGGTTGCCCTGCAGTCTTTAATAAAAAATGATGTACCATAATGAATCATATTCACAATACATATCAGTTTAGTAGCAAAATATAAAATGACAAAGTCTGGAGCAGTACAGGTGGAGCTTTGATCAAATTACCAATTGTTGAAAGGACAGGATCTGTACCAAAATTTATTATCCCCAAAGAACAACCTAAATCTATTTTAAAACCCACACGTTGACGTAATTTGAAAAGAAATATCATTTTGCAGATACTGCCCAGCGAAATACTATCCTTTTGATCCAAAAATTTTGGATAAGTATGTGATAGGAGACGACTATTTGCCAACGTGGGAGGTTCCCTCGTTAGCTCAACCCTACACCGCTTTAGGACTCGGTATGAAAGACACTTTTGACGTGTACGCCAAATCTAAGGTATGTTCTGCATATTTACCAATCTCGTTTATGAAGTTTCTCAACACGTTCACTCCAACACAACTAGTTTAACTGCATAACACCTAATTGAAAGTACGATGCAATATATAAATAGCGACAATTGCTGTTGACAAAATCCTTCAGCAATCGTGTTAAGTATACCGGCCTGCTGAGAAATGGCTTAATATATTTGACTCAAAGGACTTGATGTCATAGGAGGGAGGGTGTATACTGCTCTGAAGCTAACTCCACATCTTGATAGTACAACAGACTTACGAACGTTTAAGATTTTTCGGGTTTCTTCAGTTTCTTATATTTTCTGTAGGTGGTAAAGCCACGCTGCAACTATTACTGGTGTCAGCATGAATGGGTCGGCTTCGCCCGGGATAGTACCACCCTCTCACAGAATACCGACGTGAAGTAATAGTGCTTACATTGTTGCGTTTCGTTCGGTCAGTGAGAGTGCCGGCAGCCAACCTACCCTCCCCATCCCAAACCCTCCCCCAAACATAGGCTGATAACGCACTTACGACACCCCTGATGTGGCAAGTGTCTATAGACGGTGGTGATCACTTAACATCAGGTGACACACATATTCGTTTGCCTCCTACGATATAAAAAAAAACGTATATGAGTTTGTATGGTTCAGTACAGGGGGAGTATGGAATTAAAATCAAATAATCCAACAGATCATTTGACACGATACAGACAATACAACACGCTTAGAAAAGCACTGCCTTTTCGTAACTAAAGTGGTGACGAAGTTTATTTATGTTATGTTCATAAAGACACAAGAATCTCTCATAGTAAATCAGTGTGCGTTAAAAAATTCGATTCTCCGTACGTTTTATAATAAGGTGATTGGTATTTAAAATAACGTTTTTCAGGGTAAAGACACGACAAGGATGTGGGAGGATGTACAAAACGCGATCGCTGAAGTGTTTATCAAGAAAGAACATCATATTATTGAAGCGGTAAGTGTTTATCCTTGAATCAAATGAGAAGACGAACTAGTTCATTTCATAAATAACATATTGCTACTGACTATATACGATCATATGAAAATAAGGCATTTGCACTGCAGGGCAGTGACATGTTTGCAACATGACGTGCATTGCTCTTTTCATTACGATGTTTTTCCTTCTTTGAATTATCGTTGTGGGATTTAGATTTATATTGGTCGGCGTGGTAGTATATGTGGATAAGTGTAACAGAATATGTGATGTTTTCAATAATTTGTTACGTTTTTCAGGAATCATTCAGAACAATATAAGTTGTTCTAATAATTACCAGTCTTTTAACATTAATTTTAATCGCAAGCATAAATACTTATACATATTTTATATATTCTTACAGTTAAAAAGTTATCCATCTTCGGACAATTTTTTCGAACTCATGCGGTTCGATCTGGTAGTGGACGAGGATCTCAAAGTGTATCTATTAGAGGCAAACATGTCGCCTAATTTATCCTCTGCGCATTATCCACCTAACCAGTTACTCTATGAACAGGTTTTATACAATTTATTCTCACTCACCGGTATAGCTGATCATGTGAGAACAGATAACGATGGGAGTAACAGGTAAGCGTATTTTTAGTTTGATCCGTAGCTGAAAAATCACAAAGTATATACGTAAATAATAACAATGAGTCATTTCAATTCAAGATGAACTAAATCCAGTTTGATATTTAGCTCAATTTTTTCATTGCCTGAAAACTCAGTAAAAAAAGTTTTCTATGAATAAAATGTAGCTAGATCGATTTATCGTCCCCTAAACTACCTACATACTAAGTTTCACGGAAATGGATGACGCCGTTTCCGAGATGCTGAATATATACAAATATAAAAATATACAAGAATTGCTCGCTTAAAGGTATTAGATTAGATAGATAGATATAGAAAGTTATAGCTTACTACAGGAGATAAAAAGGGTATGATCAAAATAAAAATATTAACGATGTTATTACAAAAAAGTTGAATACGTATTAAATACTTGTTTTAAAAAGTTTCGTATTAAATGCACTGCGCTCGCTAAATCTTCGCCATCTTGCTCTTTTGTCTCGCTTTGGTTAGGTTAGGTTAGACTTGCGAAAAAGGATAACACGAATACACACATCACTGACCTCGGGCGAGCGCGGTGCATATAATACGAAACCTTTTTAAAGTATGTATTAAATACGTGTTTAACTTTATTTTCATAACAGCGTATGAGTAATTTCAAGAAAGAGATGACTTTTTACTCAATTAACATTAATTAAAATTCATTATATACAAAAATTCAAAATCATAAAGTCAATAGCTACGCGAACAGTCGATCTGATCCGTCGTTATAGATGTTCCACATCAAAAGCACATTAGCAACGATGCTAATTCTCATGGTATCTATAAAACCAATCAAATTAGTGGAAAACAAAGTTTCGATTGAACTATCATCTCTTAGTAATGTTTAGGATACTTGAAACTATAATACAACGTCTACAATTTTGTAAGAGTTATAGGCGTTTAAGATCCGGGCTGATATCATGTGGTTTTAGGTACATTACAGTTACGAAACCTAAGTAGTTTTGTTAATGGCTAAGTATTGTTACTGAGGAAATTGTATTTTTTTACACTTTACTAAGCTTAAAATACTAAGTAATATAATATTACTAATGTGAATTTGTTTGATTTTTACACTTTCATCTTTATCTACTCAACCAATCGTTATGGAAGGAAATACAGTGTAATTTTATTAGAGAGGTAATTCAACATTCACGTGAGCCAAGCTGCGGAAAAAAGTTAGTGTTCTATAATCCATTGTAATTAAAATATATTCATGTTTTGAACGTTAAGCTTGAATTTATCGTATTTTGTACACATTATACGTATGATATACTTGATGTACGATATACTAGCTTTAACACGCGGCTTCGCTTGTGTTCATGAATATTTTAAAAATAAAGTACATCTCATGTTAGCTCACCGGTAATGTAGCTTTCTCTATCTGAAATAATTTTCATAATCGGTTAAGTATTTTTTAAGTTTATCCATTACAAACAAAAATTTAAATCTTTTCTGTTTATAATAGTGATGTATCATAAGTGGCTCAGTGTTTCGTATTGTAGTCCGGTGAAGCTGTTGTAGTGGCAATGCTGACAACGCTTTTTGTATTAAAGTACTACGTAGTTAGCCACAGCCCCCACTCGAGTCAGTCGTTATAAAGCCTCCGTCGCTAACCCACGTTTACTTTTCCAAATAATAAATCTTGATTAGTAGTTTATAAATTGGAGTATTATTTTCTACACCCTACACTCACACACGCCAAACACTAAACTGTTAAGACCTTGCTGGGTCAATAGCGTAGTCATTTTGAAAAAAACAAAAAACTCAGTGTTTCGTTTAGCATTTAAATATGTGTAAGAATTTTTTACACAAAGTAAGCTGCTTTTATCATGAAAAAATGTTTACTGAACAATTTATCTATACGAATATTATTATTATTTAGTTTGTGACGTTGTAGGGGTAATCTCAGGAACTACTGGTCCGATTTGAAAATTCTTTCAATGTTATATAACTCATTTATCGAGGATGGTTATAGGCTATATATCATCACGCTAAGTCCAATAAGGGCGGAGAACTAATGAAGAATATTTAAAAATTGGGGGTATTTCCTCTTGAGAGCTTTCGCTGCGTGCGTTAGCCCAAAGTGTCTATTTCACGCGAACGAAGTCGTGGGCAGAGGCTAGTACTGTAATAATGCGATAAGTGCAATTTTTTTTAAAAAACGCAATATTAACTCAAACTTGGGCGTTGTGAAATGGACGCAGTTTATATAACTCCACTTATAGAGAATAGTGAAATTAAAAATACTTTATGTAATTTAGACCCTAAGAAGGCACTTATGAACGTTAATCGGCTGAGTGCCTTAAGCTCTCGCCTTAGTAGTCCGGTGAAGCTGTTAAGACCTTGTTGAAAAAAAAACTTATGAACTTCATACATTAAAGTAGAACTTGAGTTACGTTGTAAGTGCTAGATTTTATTATTTACTTACGGCAAACAAAGTAAGACTTCTTAGTAAAGTGGTCAAACGATATGTTAAAAACTTACGGAACTAGATGACTTCATATAGCGGATAATGTTTTTTGTATTGTGCGGTATGTTTAATGAGCATACATTTTGACATATAATACACTACCTGATTCCCGCGACTACGTATGCTTCGTTTATTATCTCAATTGTTTAGTTCTATCTTGAAGAGATTAGCCACTGATTTCGACGGAAGCTTCCGGCGCGGTGGCTTAACTTTTTCCGATACTTACAACAATTATCGTTACATTTCAACCAATTCACAAAAATCTTGACAAACTGTATACCTAGATCGTATTTGTAAATAACTCTATATATTTATGAGAACTGCGTGAAAATCGGTTCAGTCGTTTTTGAGTTTATCGCGAATAGACAGACAGATAAACAGACGAGAAGAAGGACATTGTTTTATAATATGTATATACATATAAGATTAATATTGGAACAAAGAATAAAACTTGTATGTGTTGCTCTGTAAACATAGAAAGTTAATTTATAACATAATAAATTATATAAAACTACGCTAAATTACATAATTACCTACACAAGTACTAGCCTGTAAACATAGAAACGACATTACAAGTTTATCTTTTAAAATTTTAGTTCATACAATGTTTCTTTACTATTTTATAGATTACGTTGACATGACATTACGTTTATTTTTAATATACTTAATTTATTAGAGTTTATAACTGGAATATGACGAAACTCCATGTTATATTTAAGAACATTTTCTTACATACATACCCGATTTTACTACCGAGGTTTCACGGGTACATAGCATAGAGGTTATAAGTGAAAAAAGTTACAATTTAATTGTATTAAAATACTACATTAGCATTAAGAAGATAAAATAGTTTACAATATTTCAGAGATCACTCAGCTGTTAAGAACATGGTATCATCGCAAAAGAACATTGCTGTATGGGGCGATAAATGTAGTACAGTTTGCAAAGAGAATTGCGCTTTGCACGATTTATGCGGCTTGTGTAGACCCTGCCTTAGTTTTAAGTTAAAGAATAGTTTATTAAAGGCTCACAGAGAATTTTTACATAAAGGCGACTTCAGAAGGCTTTATCCTCCTCCTACAGTAAGTTATTTTTATTAATACATTAACAGGAATAACTTTTAAGTTACCGATTATTTCATACATCTTTCCGAATAGTTCAGCTAGAAGCTATAGGCTCTTTGACTCCTTAATTGCGATTCTTCCACAGTATTTAGTATATATAAGGAATATTATCTATTAACTTGCCTTGTAAGAAACGAATAAATATTTATAAAGCTTACAGAAACGAGGCGCATTATTAGAGAGCAACAATAGCACAGCTAGACGATCGCAAAAGAAACATATTAAGCAATGACAAGCTCGAGAGTGTACTTTTAATAGTATTGTGATAAAAATACTATAGCAAAGCCTTAGTGGCTCTTTTGGATGATTAGTTATTTAGTACCTATTAAGCAGAGTATTAGCACTGGGTTAGTGGAATGCCCGTCCTCTCCCTTTTTGAGATGAACATGAAAAATTAAAACCTTGTCAATTATAACTACAAATTTGATCATTAAGAAGCGATTTATTAAAAAGTAAATATAAAGTTATTACGGTGGGCAACCGTTAGGTATTCTGTGGAACCATTCCGTGTAATACTGCTACACAATAATTAGTAAAATAGTTCTATAAATGTTGGATTCTTGTATGCCCTGCACGCCTATTTTTCAATTCTACCACATTACACGTATATGCAAATATCACAGTAACCGTACACTGATGAATGTACTATGGACCTCCAAGAAAATATCAGTGAAAGAAGAAAAACTATGCTGATATTTTAAAAACCCTGGAGTAATTAACAAATGACAGTTTAGCGCTAAATATGATTTTAAAAGTAAATAATTTCTTGCAATTTTTTAAATGTGAAGTCCGTTATTATTTGCTGGCAAAACTTTATACATCGCATTCTACCCTTCGCTTCTCCTCGCCCCCACTGTCCTGCTCTCAGTCTCGCATACAATTTTAAAATAATTGGACGCATTGCTAGTCTACGATTGGTCGCTTTACTGCTGATTATGATCCTTAAGGACCACTGATTTTCATAAGTGTTTTCCTTCTCGAGAGTACAAGTTTATTGGAAGAATACACGGATAATATAAAGTACTAGCCTCTGCCCGCGACTTCGTTCGCGTTCTCTAAAGGAGAAAACATCCCGATTTTGAAACATTTTTCATCTGTGCTCCGCTCCTATTGGTCTTAGCGTGATGATATATTAGCCTATAACCATTATCGATGAATGAGCTATATAACACTGAAAGAATTATTCAAATCGGACCAGTAGTTCCTGAGATTACCCCCTACAACGTCACAACATCACAACGTCACAAACTTTACCCCTTTATAATATTAGTATAGATCAAACTATGAAAATATCAATTACCGTATAGGTTAGTTTAGAAAATAGGTTGTATTGATTTTCAATGCAATCGAATGCTTAATGGTTTATGTGGAAGCTTATCTATAGATCGCGCTGTCTTTAATTATAGTCTATGCCATCGACGCGTTTGACATAATTATACTATATACTCTACGTATACATATGCCTCTCAATGATTTGTCGGCTCTTTATGTAGCGTAGGATTTATGTATATACTATATACGTACAGAATCTCTGGTAGAGATAATTAAAAAATTAATTCCAGGCTAGTTTAACCGCTTACAAATTCTAACTATAATTAGTCTGCTATTAAATTCAAGATGTAGGCTACATACATGAGACTTAATCAGTTCGTTGTCTGAAATAACCAAAAAAATTTAAACTTAAAATTCTTATTTGTGTCATCGTTATTTTTATTATCACACCTAATTTTTTACCTACTAGTAGACGTATTTATAATTTTTATAGTTCGGTGAAGCTGTAAAGACCTTTCCAGGTCAACAGCGTTCGCATTTCGAAAAAAAAAATGCTTTTATAATTTATCGAAACATATCCAAAACACATTAAATAGTACAGACGTCATAATCATTTTTGTAATTCAGATTGCATTGGTAATGTTTTTCTGGCAAATAATTGTTTATTTAATGATTAATACTTTCAAATTTACTACTGTAGGTTTCCCCGTTCTTATCTAAACTGAAATGTTTTATCTCAAACAACAATTTGATAATTCATGTTCCTACATTTATACTTCCTAGTAATGTTTACAATATTTTATTGTTTAATTATAGAACAGATTTTTTTCACATTTTTAGATTGTAAAGTGAGAATATATTATGCAATTATAACTTTATACAGACACATGGAGATGATGATTTGTTCACTACACCGTGTTATATAAGGATAAAAAATATGTATTATCTAATTATAACTGTATATAAAAAGCAATATATAAGTAATATAAGGGCAAGATAATTGTTACTCATAGATTTAATTCAATAGCACATCTATATTTGTAACTCTTCTCCAAGGGGAGTATATTCAGTTTGTACCTGTGCCTGGTTGTTCCTGATTCTTGCTAATTGCTAAAACTCATTTTCTATAGATTTATTTACAAGATGATTTTTTTAGATATGCTATAATTTATAACAATATTACATTTTCCAGAAATCCGGATTTCTGAAGGCAGAAAACATGGAGAATTGGTCCAAATCCAACAAATTACAGTATTTATGGTATCAAGGAAAATGTGATGCAGACATTACTTGGTGTACATAAACAAAAATATTATCAAAATAACTAATTTATTAAAATATTACACAGTGTTACTTATTTTCCTACACATTATATGTTATCACTATTTTTATAAAAATCTCACTGTACCATAGATTGCAGTAAACCAAGTATATAACTTCCCAGATCCTCATCCTGGTTTGTCCATGAAACATAAATGTTCTTTGTGCTGTCATCATCCCCCTCTACTTTTATTAAGACAGATTCAATTGATATGTTCCCATCGGATATAGTTATAGTCCAGCCTTCTAACTTCTCTGAGAGGAGAGTTCTCAACTTCTCGGCAGTCTTCACAGCTGGCCCTGGATCTTCAAAACGTACAGTACTAGTGAAACGAATTATGTGCCTGTTAATCCCAATTTCATCACACATCTCATCTATATCTATTAAGGAAAGCCTGTTGTCTCTAACACAGAGAATTCCATTCACAATTCTCCGCCTCTTCGGATCTGGGGGTTGAGCATTATATCTCACAGCTTCAGCCTTCAGTAGCCTCAAAGATACATCAATGGGGATCTTAGTGGGTGTGTTTATGGTGCAAGTTTCACCATTGGCAGGCATATAGCAGCTAATTTTGAATTCTTTTTCAATCTTATCTTTTAAAAATTCCATTTTCTGAGCTTCACCATGTACCAATAATACATTCTTTGGCTCACAATACTGTATTAACTGCATTATTCCTTTTGCATCAGCATGAGCAGAGAAGGACATATACTCAACAGCCATTTTTACTTCAACAACTTGACGGTTTTCAAACTCAACTTTTTTTGCACCATTTAGAATTTTATGACCGACAGTGCCTTGTACACAAAACCCAGGCATAATAACCATATTTTGTTCATGAGGTGCCCACTTCTTAAATATATTTAAAGATAATCCTGCATGCAACATTCCTGGTGTAGCAAAAACAACCATAGCACCAGGATTATCTATATAAGATTTGTCAAACGGCTTAATATGTTTAAAATCGAACATGTTTCGTTGGACAAAAGTTTTTCTTATCTTTTGATTGGTCCATGTTATAAACATTTTGTAGTAGTTGTTAGCTTTTTCTGTGAGACCAAGCGCAAAATACACTGGGTACTTTAAGTTCATTCTCTCCCAGTATGTTTCAAGTAAAATACACAACTCCTGAGCTCTACCCAAAGCAAATACAGGTATTAATACTTTACCACCTTTTTCTACACATTCATGAACCTTTTTGAGGAAATCTCTTTCTCTGCATCTCTTAGAATCCCTGATTGTTGTGGCATATGTAGATTCTGTTATAAGTAAATCTGGTCTACATTTATCAATCCACGCTGCTCCTAAATGCCTATCTGGTGTCATATTATAATCACCTGTGTATACAACTGATTGAGATCCAACCCTGATCCAAAACATAGCAGCACCTAGCACATGTCCTGCATAGTATGCTTTTATTTCAAGTTCATTATCAACCATAACTGATTGATGAAGAGTCACAGCAGTGACTTTTTTTATACAGTCTTTAATCATTTGTGAAGTGAAGAAATTAGACTCACCTTTTCGCTCCACAGCAACTTTTCTCATGTCTTCCAGAAGGATGGGAGCTATAGCCTTTGTTGGATGAGTCATATATATTGGGCCAGTGTAACCGATCATCTCCGACATGTAAGGCAAGGCACCACAGTGGTCTAAATGGAAGTGAGATATGATTACGCAGTCTATCTGACTTGTGATTGGCCCTTCAGGGACAATGTATGAGAAATCCGGGAAACGCCTTTCATCATTATAGCCCATGTGCATACCGCAGTCTAGCATGATGTTTTTACCACCCATTGACAGCAGAATACAGCTCCTTCCTACATCCTGGCCTGCGCCTAATGGGGTTATCTTAATATCTGGCATTGTAATTAATTTCTATCATGCACAATAAGCCCATACAAATAATTGTTTCCAGTACTGAACTAGACTTTAACAGAAGTAAATTCAATCACACTATCATCAATGTTTTGTAACTTATGAATAGGTAACAAACTGAAATAAAAACCAAACAAAATGAGTATTGAGTTTCCCGTTTGATGATACTTATCAGTTAGGTTACAGGCACAGAATAATAATCTAGAGGTGTACACTCTTTGGGTGTACAGCATACAGCACAGATTAACAATTACTATATCCACAGACAACTCAAGGTATAGAGTCCATATCGCGATGACGCGACAGTAACATTTTTATTATTTTAAGTAAACGCTTCCGCATTGTACTTTTTCTTCAGGAGTAGTGAATTTCTACAAATTAGTACTCTTGGGGTATGAAATTGTGCTAAACAATTTATCTGAAAAGAGGAATCTGAAGAAGAAAGGTTTGATTCCAATTGTGTTGTATTATAAACGGTTTGACAGCTAATTTACGAAAACCTGTTTATTTGAAATGCGCAGACATACACATACATGCCAGATGTACGTACATATAGAACTTTTGCAAAGGATTAGAGATAGAAACAGACGATATAAATTAGATTGCTGGGGTAGCAAAATAACAGTAAAAACTAGAAATGAACAAAAACAGCTACATATTGAGTAATAGACAAATTTAGAATATTAAAAGTTCGTCACATGTATTTGTCAGTTATAATCATTTCCAAATAATATTTAATCATCTAGCTGGTGAGTTTTGGGTGGTCGCGTACATTAATTGAATGATCTACTTTATATAGTATTTGTTTCTATCTGTTGGGTATATCTTGTAGAATATATTATGCAGGTATTATGCGTGTTATAGCACCGTTATTGTAAATGAAATACATTCATAGTAAACAAATAATCTGTAATATGTTTTTATCTATAGTAGGGCAACGCCTTCTAGAGAAACATTATTTTTTAAGTGGATTCTATTAGTACAATAATAACTAATATCAACAAAAAAAGGAAAATTAAAACGTGTAATTAAGAAAATCAAAACGATTTCCAGTGCGGCTGTACTGAAACTAGCACTCACAATAACACACATAAGATTCAATCGCGGATCAGCCGGCTTCCCTTGCACGGCATGTGCGTTCCTCTAAAACCAAAATTTGTATTCCTCGCATCTTCTCTAGAGCGGTGATAAAATTCGACGCGGTCTATCCCTAGGTACCGATAGTAAATAGTACCCGTCATTAGAGTCAATGTCAAATTATAACTTGTCATAAACTTCTAATCACAGAGTACTTTGTATTATTGGAAACTTCTAATTCGGTGCTGTCGCCTGTCAGATTTTATAGTTTTTGTTTTTCTTTTAGTATGTTATTTATATATTTAGTAAATAGGTATATATTTTAGAAATTACATGGTTTGTCTGTTGATAATATTAGTATTAAATTCGTAGTGTTGCACAACGCTATAAACTGTTATTTTACGTTTTTTATAGTAATTACATTAGCACTGCGTTGTTATGATAAGCGGTACGTGTGCTTATCACTGAACGCCGGCTCACAGGGCGGACGTGTTTATAGCAATTGTTAAAACTAAATTTAATTGTTAAAACTAAATTTTTAAGAAGAAATGTCAGGCGAAGGCTCCAATGGTAAAGAGAATAGAAAAGTAGCACTAATAACCGGTATAACAGGGCAGGTATGTGCAAATAAATAATGTAAACAAAGTTTTAAAATTTCGTGACACGTACTATAAATGAATAATTAATGGCTAAACATATCTGTAAACTGTAATCTCAGTTGTTTTTAGCGTGAAGGGCAGTCAGAACTTGAATTCACACTGCCTGTATTTTATAAGTTACACTGTAATACTGAGCAATCTGAGAATGAATATTAGTGGTAGTTTTCAGTTACTTTCAGTTGTTAGAGGTTTTTGAAGTCATTTAAAAGTAATCGTTTTTAAGTAAATCCCTCTACAGATTCGATTTTTTTTTAACATAAAAGATATAATCGGAATATAATTAGTAACATTATATATTGATATGGATATAAATTATATTGAGTAAGACATCTGTGGAAGTATATATACATATTAAAAATTTCAGACTTAACATATATCACAATATAGAAACCCTAAATTACTGGCATTGCAAAAGTCTCTGCATATTGGTTATGCAGACTTTTACCCATTGAGATGATAATGAATATGATATTTGACATTTTTCATAGATACTGTAAAATACAATACTATCTAATTTAAAATACTTTGCTATTGATAACTGCAGACATTCAAAAGCAAATGTTTTGATTAGTATTATTTGAGGGGATCTTCCTGTCCAGTATTCTAGCTTAATAAAAGAGGTCAATTTATTCAATAAATACTTCTTTTTTTACAATTGGATTATCAATTTTGATATATGTTGTTAAGGTTAATTTAATGTGAGATGACCATTGTTCTCATCATAAATATTCAAGAAATAATGCAGTGTTATTTAATTAAAGATAATGATAATAATATAAGTTCATTCATAAATAACTAAGCCTCATATTTAAGTATGATGTGTTGATTTCAGTATTATAAAGAATAACCCAAATGAAAAAATACTTTAAAATGCTTAGATCACATGTACCTTGTTGTAACTCTACAATATTAATAAGTCTATTTTTTTATATATTTTCAAGATCAAGGAAACTAAATTTGTGTATGTAGTACTATTATCTGTTTTCTGATTATATTACAATCATTTGTATTTCTTATATAGGATGGTTCATATCTCGCAGAGTTCCTAATTGAAAAGGGCTATGAGGTACATGGTATTCTCAGACGATCATCTTCATTTAACACTGGACGTATCCAGCATCTGTATGGTCAGCCTGCTTGCCATACCGGGGGCAGAATGCACTTGCATTATGGAGACCTCACTGACACATCATGTCTCATTAGTATAATTACTAAGGTAAGAAAACTCACTATATTCAAGCTAAATTCTTTATTTTGTAAATTGATAGTTTAATATTTGAATCAGATGTTTTAGGTATATTTATGATTATATTATGTATTACATATATATATTTATGATATTATGTAGGTATATTTAATTAAATTAGTGTTATGGAAGCATAGTTGTACTAACATGAATGCCATCTTAATCCAATTCAATTTGTCTTCCTGTTTTGTTTCATACAATCTTTCTTGTTTTATGAATCATATTATAATTGATTTTCAAATATCAAGAGCATTGTTTTTCTACATCTTTACTACTATAACACACTAAATAGTTAGTAAATGTTATAATAAAAAATAATTTTCCTTATTATTACAATAGTAATATCATAGAGATGATATGGGGAAGATTCGAAATCGAATCTTTTTTATATTGAAATGATTTCTAAATTCCTACAAACTATATACATATTTATGTAATTAGCTTTGGCAATCACTCTATTGTATTGTGAGCTATTTGGTAGTATTAATTCTTGTGACACATCTGTTTTAAATATAAAATATCTGAATAAAAATGTCTTTTTGTATATTTTTTATACATATAAAAACCTATGTATTCTTAAACATAATCTACTTTGGAGGTCTTGACCCCTCAGGTTATGAAATGATGACCTAGAGCCCCTATAAGGATTTTACACTACACCAGATGTTTACAGATAAACAGCGGTTTATTTTTCTCATGTGATAATGGATATTTTTTTATTTACAATAAGTTATAGTGTATTGAATTTTCCAAGAATATTTAAAAAATGTATATTTTACACATTACGCTCAAATGCTTTCGAGTATGACATCTGTTTATATCAGCCAGTGATTTTATCATTTTTTATGTGCCGACTATATAGGGCAAGTGGATACTGTTTCTATTATACTAATAGTATGGCGTTATCTATGTTTTTGATTACACGAATATTCAATAAAAGTTTTCGATTTTAGGCCGATATATGATATATTATCGCAATTTCCGTGAAATTAACGTTAATTATACTTACAGTTTTTTTTTAATTATTTTTATATTCATGTTGTTTAGTTTTGTATGTTGGTTTTTATCAGTTAGCCCAACATAAAAATTTAATAATAATCCTAACTAATAAATAAATAACTAAATGCGAAAGTGCGTTTATTTGTTACTTTTTCACTCAACCGATGATTCATCAAATTTTGCATTGATGTTGTCAGGAATACAAAAAAGTTCGTATGGTACCTTTCATTTTGAAAAATGTATTATTCCTGAGGTATAGGTCAAATTTACATAAACGCGAGCGAAGCTGCGGGCAAAAGCTAGTAAGGCATAATCTAGAGGCTTATTATAATGAAACGAATAGCATAGAAACCTTGTCCATGAAAAAACGATTAGATACACCTAAACACTATAATTATGATCGCTCAAACGGTTTTGAAGTAATAATTTCCGATATAAAAACATTCATTTTTAAGTTATGGGCCATTCGAATATCACGTCAGCACTAAAGTGGAGGGGTCTTTGATTTGCTTAGTTTTGATGTCAAGAAGGAGGGAGAATCTTGATGTGTAGGTCTGTTATAAGAGGCACACAGTCTTATCCATTGGGCTACCATGTTAATAAACCCTGTGTAGGCTATGAATTCCTTATTAATATATTTGTTAACTGCTGCTCATGAATCAATAAAACAAATTAAAAAATACTCTTAATAATATTTACGAAAGCATTAGGGGGAGGGGAGTAAGAGCGTTGCTTACTTTTGCTGACCAGGGGCAGGTAGCAGTCAGAAATTACAAAAATTCTGCTGACGTAATACGAACGGCTCCATATAGGTAGAATAGTACGATGATTATGTCGAAGAAACTACTCAAAGGGGTTATGTAAGGCCGTTAAATTATTGACCTCGATTCAGAAAATTTCTTTACCGATTTAAGTTTGGCCGTAAACTCATACATACAGCAAATATATGTCATTTGCTCTGGATATCAAGGAGATTATGTACTATAAACCATTCATAATTATACCTATTTGTACAGTAATTATGTCTAATACGAGTTAGCCTTCAGCTAATTGTTTACCGTAAAACGCTTTGAAAATCATACATTTATACTGTACGTATGTTTCATGTTTTTTTACAGTCTAACAGGTATTTGGAACATATATGATGTTTAGGTTATTGATTATTTTATCATGGCCCTTATTCATTTTAACAAAGTGGTTTTTGTGGGTTTTCTATTTTCGTGTTTTAAATTGTGTAGCTTTTCAACACAAAGCCGACTCTACATAGCTCTTTGAAATAGCCATGGAACTCTAATGTAAATTACGGGAAAATAAAAAAAACCCTGTATAATAATTATTTTTTAGATACGTCCCAAGGAAGTTTACAACCTTGGTGCACAATCTCACGTGAAGGTGTCGTTTGAACTGAGTGAATACACAGCACAGGTCGATGCTCTCGGCACCTTGCGACTACTCGAGGCTGTCAGAGCTGCGGGCTTGGAGAAGGATACCAAAATATACCAGGCTTCCACATCGGAACTATACGGGAAGGTGGTGGAAGTACCCCAAACTGAGAAAACACCATTTTACCCGAGATCTCCTTATGGTAAGTTGTTATATTTTTTAAGTGAAACTTTCTTTCCATCGCCTCAAATTGTTTCGTCCATCTATCGCATGTCCCATCACAGTCGGAACACGGTCGCGGAGTAGGGGTAATGTGAAAGGTGTTCAGTAGAGCAGCCAATGCCAATAATATGGTGACGTCCATGCCTTAATTCAAAATGTTTCAATGAACTAAATAAATATTGTGATCACTTTAACATGAGTCTATCATCTAAATGATTGTATTTGTTATGTATTTCCTACTTTAATTCGCAGATTGAAATTATAATTTAGAATTGAACATTTTGTATATTATTGATTTCTTACTCTCATTTTCATTTTCCAATTATCAGGTTGACATTAAAAAAGAGATTTTAATACCCTAACGTGAGGAATTTATCGAGTAATCAATAAAATAATATTCAAAACGCTTAAATTTTCCTTTCTGTACTTTTTATGTGATTTGTTCATCACATTCATTCGATATCAATATTATTTTGCAATAAAGAATGTTTATGTTTCAAATTACTTCCCCCGTTGAGATTTACATGTCTACATGTAAATGTTTTCTTTTATGTTGACATTCTTAACTGAAATTCGTTAATATAAAAATGCTATCGACAGCCGAATCAATAAACAAACGTGCAACGGTATATACATTTTTCTGAAACAATGAGTTTTGTTATTATTTTGACATGATTGTAAGCCACTGTGATAACAATGATCAAGAAGTATAACAATTAAATTATTATCAAGGGTATTAATGATTTTACAAATATATCGACATTAAATATGCATTACGTGTGATGACACGTAATTACACGTTTATAGAAATAAATGAGAGACGACACTTTTTTTTTCGAACTGACTACGCTATTGATCCAGCAAGGTCTGAACAGCTTCACCGGACTATTAAGGCGAGCGCTTAAGGCACATATATAGTCATATATACCGTTGTACCTTTCGGCTCCTAATAATATGTCCTCCGCCACGAGGTCACGCCACGGTCTATTTTGTATTCGATTAGTATACTTTCTGGCCTACATATTGTATGGTACTTACTGTACTACTAATAGTGATGATGTGATGCTACATTTTTGCTCATAAACTTGCTCAATAAATAGGTTATCTATACTAATATTATAAAGAGGTAAAGTATGTGACGTTGTGATGTTGTGACGTTGTAGGGGGTAATTTCAGGAACTACTGGTCCGATTTGTATAATTCTTTCAGTGTTATATAGCTCATTTATCGAGAATGGTTATATGCTATATATCATCACGCTAAGACCAATAAGAGCGGAGCACAGATGAAAAATGTTTCAAAATCGGGATGTTTTTTCCTTTGAGAACGCGAACGAAGTCGCGGGCAAAGGCTAGTAAAATATAAAGGGATTGTTTAAAACTGACTGGTATTTTCAGATGTTAACGCATTCACACAAATAAAAGAGTCGCCATCTTGTTAAAACATTAAAATTATTGTCCAAGTATAAGTTTCCCAATTGTAATAAAACTACCTATTCGATAATGAGAGAAGTTTGATCGCTAAAAAAAACACTTTACTTTCCGGTTAGAATACTCCGGAAATTAATGACAACAGAGTGGGAAACTATGTTACGTCTAAATGTTTTTTTTCTTTGAACTGACAATGCTATTGGTCTGATAGGTTTTTACAGATTTACCGGACTACTAAGACGAGCGCTTAAGCCACTCAGCCGATTTTATTTAGCAACCAGTTGAAGGGTGCATGGCACACCTCGATTTAAACTTTTGCCTATATACAACAACTCAAATCTAAGCTATACATACCTTTATGTTTGTTAATTTTAATTGTATGATTCCCTAACGTTTACATGTCTTTCGACTGTCGAAATGACTAGACTAATTCAGTTCGAATAAAGGAAAAAAACCCTTCCACTATATGTATGGGTGTGTGCAAGTATGTGGGATGATCTGTTGTGCCTCTTAATGTTGTGTGAATGTAATCTTACCACTTGCAGCTTGCGCAAAACTGTACGGATATTGGATAGTGGTGAACTATAGAGAAGCTTACGGCATGTTTGCATGTAATGGTCTCTTATTCAACCACGAGAGTCCACGAAGAGGCGAGAATTTCGTGACGAGGAAGATCACGAGGGGCGTCGCGAAGATAACCCTCGGGCTAATGAAAGTCCTTGAACTCGGGAACTTGGATAGCAAGAGGGATTGGGGACACGCAAAAGACTATGTCGAGGTTAGACTTTATTTAGTAACTCATTGACCTGTGCAACTTCCTCTGCACCAAATCTGTTATTACTTGTTTCAATTTTATTTTTAAACGTAAAAAAATCTTAGTAAACCTAAAACACGATTACAGCGACATGTACCGTTGCCAATTCGAAACCCGAACAATACAGGGACTCACTCAAACATATACCCAATTGGTATGTGAGAAAACTTTTAAAATAAGCCTAAAACCCGTTCGCAGTATCACCTACCGGGTCCAATTAAGATAAAAACTAACGTACATATATTGCCGATAATGTTCTCCCAGTATTGGCGTTAAATGATTTTTTGCCGATTTCTATTACATTCCTTGTGGTTAATTTTTGAAAATATATATTTGCAAAACTAAACATTATCTGTAACACTGATGGATAATATACCTTTCTAAAATTGAAATTAAAATTCAAAATCGGATCGGTGGTACCAGGGATTCCCTGGATACAAAACGATAAAAATATGAAATATAGCTTAAATGTTTATCTAATCTGTTTGCTATATATCCACAAATAAAATGTATCAAAATCCTTCAAGAATTTCATTGAATACATTTATTTGTCTTTCCTCCGTTATCCTAGAGAACTTCTTTAAATGAGACAAAAGTATACTAAATGTAATCTTGTAATATTAGTTACCACTGGTTCAAGTTTCGTCAAAATTAGTTCAGTACTTTCAGAGTGATACGTCTTCATAGGAACAGACAGACAGACAAAAATTGTAAAAAGATTATTTTCCGTTTTATATATCTATAACATAGTCTACGGAATTTTTGACGGGATTTTAGTCTGTCATGTAGTGGATTTTATATTTTATTGATAATCTTGTGTTATTACAAAAAAATGATGTACGTATTGAATACTTGTTTTAAAAAGTTTGGGTACTTTCGTATTAAATGCACCGCGCTCGCCGAACGTTCAACATCTTGCTCTGTTTGTTGGTTTGTTGTAGGTTAGGTTAGATTTGCGTAAATGGATAATGCGAGCTTGCCGCGCAGCGGTCGGCGAGCGCGGTGCATTTAATACGATAGCACCCAAACTTTTTAAAGCAAGTATTCAATACGTATTTAACTTTATTGTAATAACACGGTTAAATTTTTTAAGGAAATACGGTTTTTATAAGCGAAGTGTGTTTTTTTGTCTTGAAGTTCATAGAAGTTATATTAGTATTATATATTTAACCAGATCGAGTTTCTTGTCGGGTTTCCTCGATGACTGGGTTGTTTTCCGAACCGGTGGTAGTTTTGAGGTTCATAAAGGCCTTCTTAGGGCCTAAATTGAATAAAGTGATTTTGATTGAGTGAATTTGTGGTGTTTTACGGGGGGTAGGCGATGTGGCTGATGCTGCAGCAAGAGGAGCCGGAGGATTTCGTAGTGGCGACGGGCGAGGCGCACAGCGTCCGCGAGTTCGTGGAGCGCGCGTTCGCGTGCGTCGGGCGCGAGGTCGCGTGGCGCGGCTCCGGCGTCGACGAGACCGGACACGACAAGCAAACTGACGACTTACTCGTCCGGGTCAACCCAAAGTACTTCCGACCCACTGAAGTCGTAAGTATCATCCTACCACTACC